>VMBQ01004198.1:0-68911 GCA_007657795.1 Dreissena rostriformis | reverse complement strand
CGTGTTACGTTAAAATCGCATAACACAGCTCTCCTTAAAGGTCACAGGTGCAGGTCAGCCAATAGATGCATTCGCGAAGACGCAGAGTAAATGAAATACACACATGCGCGCGCAGCACAGCAGCTGATGCGGTGAATATGCGACTCGTGACGATTTCTCCTGTCTTCTAAATTGCACGGGTGATAACAATATTCGGCGTAAATGCTAACTTTGAAATAAAGTTAGAAAATTTACGTTTCTGAATAATTAAATTGAAAATTATTGTGTATTTTCCCACTTGTTAGTCACATATCCACCGCATGAACTATGTGTTATTATAGTCAAACCACACAATAGTCGTAGAAAAAAAATTACTACGGTAGATTATGTGTGTCTTCACGCAGATTTTTATGAGTTTATTTCTTCTCCATCGAAATATATAGTATGTCTTTATTTGATTAACATGCAGTTTTCTTTCGACACATTCAAATCAAACTTTCATAGTCTCGTCATGCGAAAATAGGTCTTATGGCGTTTCGGCCAGCTTAGCTCAAGACCAGCTTGCGCAATTGGAAAATCTGGTCAGAGCCGACGCTGTCCGCTATAAAATCATGCAAGGTGTAATGGTCTCATTATGCATCTCCGGCCCAGACTGCGAGATGCGCATGCTGGGCTATAGCTATGAGGGCCGCATATGGCATAAAACCCATTTTCGCATGACGCGGGTCTTTAAAAATATCATTGCGTATTGTCACATGACACATTTAAGCACAATGCTTTTCAATATAAAATTGAATTTAAACTGTGTTATTAATAGCAATCTGACAAATAAGGGTAGCCTATTCGGGCGTTCAGGAACAATTTCCAGACAGGCTGACCGAGTACGGCAAACATGTGTGGTAAGATAATTAAACGATTTCCCCCATATCGTGACACTATACTCTTTTGGAAGTTTTTTGTTTCCTCATCTTGAAAGCAAAACTATGTAATCAACGTTTATCGATAGACCATTATTTCTTCCCCTAACGATTACGGACCATGAAATTCAGCTAGATGGATGTTTACGCGTAATTGTAACTTGGCACAATTTGTGTTTCATCCTTTACGCTGTGCACAGACGAAGTAATCTGGCCAAAGTTTTTCTCGAATCAGCCATTGAAATATTCGAATGTATTCATTCGGATCTGCTCGCGTTACGGAGATGTCATTTAAGGTGAAAAGCTGGGTAAACAGCTACCCCGAAAAAGCGCATTAGTGTTCTATACCAATCTTTATGACTACCTAATTCGTGAGTTAAAAAAATTGCTCGCGATTTATTTGGATTTATTTTCATCAATTATCTTCTTGAATAGTTTGAATTGTTATATGGTATCAAAAAAGTTTTGTAAAGGGAAACCCCATCATGAAATTATATTCTTAATGAGATAGGTATCGATATTCCAACAATGTTCATTTAATATGATGGTGATTGCAGATTTTATTTTATATTAACTTGTTCTCATTATACGATTTTCATAATATTGTCCATGCCTTCAGAACGTCTAAAAAGGGACATGCTGTTGTTATGTTGTCTAAGTTATCTCTATAATATCAATAGGATGATAAACAGTGCACACACATCTCGACCTGTGCGTTCAGACACACTCTTTATAAATTTGAATGGGTTGTGTATATTTCAAACTTGCGATTTAAAAAGGGATACCTTAATTTTGAAAAATGAGTTGCGTCAAAGGTTATGCAATAGCAAACAACTGCAGTGCCTTCAGCGCTTTGATTTTTGACATTCTGAGTAAATCAAAGTCCCAAAGTATATGTCGGTCAATTTCAAGGTCAAAATGAGGTCAGGTGATGTGGTTGTGTTGAGAGTATTCATAAATAAAATCCACCCAGTATCAAATCTGTGCAGTTAACCCTTTCCCGCTCAGAAGCAAAGTGAAAACGGCTATATGCAAACAGCATAAAATGGTTTTACGCAGATGGCTGCTTATCAGTATCTTAGGGTTGGAAATGAATTCTTTACAACTTGAAACTAGTAGGAAAAGTCTTTGATTTAATTTGATTTTCTAAAGGACTATAAACATGTCAAAATGTGTACCTAAGCGGTAAAGGGTTATGATAGATACAAAAATGCTTTGTGCCCTTCCACCAAGTTTAGCTCACCTTCTGATGGTATCGTTAGTCCTCCTATGAACATAGTATTGACTGAAAACATGCTTATTTAACACCAGTTAAAGCCACCGTAGATAATAATTTACTCAATTTCAAATTCAAGGTTCTTCAGTGCATATTTCCCACTAATGCATATTTGTTTAACTTAATAGCTTCAAGCGTCTGCACTTTTTGTGCAAGTTTTAAGGAAACAATCATACATGTTGTATATGAATGTTATTCTGTACAACCCATATGGCGGGAACTTACATTGTTTTAAAACAGCAAACAATTGCAAATGATCTAAATGTAAATGATATTTTATTTGGTACTAAAAAAGGAGGCACTTATAATCAAGTAATAGAAAATATAATTATTTTGATGATGTGTTACATATTCAGTACTTAAAAATCAAGAACTGAAAAGCCAAACTTCGAGATTTTCAAAAATGCTCTAAGAATGAAAATTATATTAGAAAAGCAAATTGCTTTTGAAAAAGATAATTTGATCAACATAAAAAAAAATGGCACAATTTTGCAATAACTTTATAAGAATATTGCCTTTTTTTAATTAGGATACTTCTTTTTTAGTTTTGTTTATTTCTCTCTCCTTCCTCTTTTCTCCATTTTGTTTAATCTTATAACTTCCAAAAACTAGTGCGTAATTTACATGCACAAACAGTCGGAGCATTTTTCCCCAAAGTAATAAACAAAAGGTGTCTTTTACAGGGTTTTTTTCAATCCATTTTCCCTCTCCCCTTATTTTTTTAACTTATCTTCTCCCGTGTTTTTCAATCTTTACAAAGTACTATAGCATCGTCTAAAAAAAAATAATCTGGTAACGATATGAAGCATAAGTATGTTGATATTAAAGCACATAGCGATATTATTGTTAGTATATACCTGAATAACTTGAATGTGCATTAATATTGAATGTATATACTACTCAAGTATATAATTATGTAACTGATGAAATCTGTTATATTTGTTAATATGTACAATCATGTTGTTATTGAGAAAGATATTGTTGAAAAAAAAAGAAAAAAAAAGGAAGGATGGTTTTTGATTTAATTGGATTTTCTAAGGTACTACAAACTCGTCAAAGTGCATATCTAAGCGATAAAGGGTTCTGATAGATGCAAAAAGCTCTATGCCCTTGCAACAAGTTCAACTCACCTTCTGATGGTGTCGCTAGAGGTCTGTCAGGCAGGCTGGCTATCAACTCCTCCACTGGTCGCTTGTCAAGCGTCGGCATGCTCGCTACTATCTGATAAAAACACACATGACTGCTACAGATTTTACTGAATCATCTCATCTCTCGTCTTCGCCTGTGGTCCCATCTGGGACATAGGCGGCAAACCAGCTTCCTCTAGGCATCTTGGTTTTACTGAATAGTGTGTGCATTTTGTTTTACGTTTTCTTTAAAGCCACAGTCCTTATAATATAATATATGCATTTATATTGTCATGAGTTATACTAAATCTCCTTGATGTTCGTTTTTGCTGAAAAATATTTTCTTTTTTACAGAATACTTTTATAATTTAAATGTGTGAAAACACTAAGTATGAATGGCAAATACAATAATTTCCATGTTGTCTTACTGTAGAGGCATCCCCAGCTATATAT
The DNA here is from genome assembly GCA_007657795.1 of Dreissena rostriformis. NCBI lineage: Eukaryota > Metazoa > Mollusca > Bivalvia > Myida > Dreissenidae > Dreissena > Dreissena rostriformis. The sequence continues at coordinate 65,159 of VMBQ01004198.1, read as the reverse complement.
TCCACTCAATAAAGCAACATGTTGTCTTACTGTAGCTAGAGGCATCCCCAGCTATATATTTCACTCAATAAAGCAAAACTTACTTTCTGTGCCTCATGCTCAGGACTCTTAAAGTGGAACTTCTTTGTCTTTGATTTTGGTCGACTGGTTTCAATNTCAGATTCTTAGTCTTAAATAAGGTCAATATATTGTCAGATTCTTAGCCTTAAATTAGGTCAATATATTGTCAGATTCTTAGTCTTAATTAGGTCAATATATTGTCAGATTCTTAGTCTACAATTTGGTCAATATATTGTCAGATTCCTAGTCTTAATTAGGTCAATATATTGTCAGATTCTTAGTTTTAAATAAGGTCAATATATTGTCAGATTCTTAGTTTTAATTAGGTCAATATATAGTCAGATTCTTAGTCTTAAATTAGGTAAATATATTGTCAGATTCTTAGTTTTAAATTAGGTCAACATATTGTCAGTTGATGTGAGTGTGGAATGAAGTATCAAAGCTTTCAGTAAGTAACATTGATGTAAGGCAAATGGTCATTATGTGTTAACATTTTTTTTTTACCTTCTGAGTTAATCAAAGTCCCAAAGTATATGTCGGTCAATTTCAAGGTCAAAATGAGGTCAGGTGATGTGGTTGTATTGAGAGTGTTCATAAATAACATCCACCCAGTATCAAATCTGTGCAGTTAACCCTTTCCCGCTCAGACGCAAAGTGAAAATGGCTATATGCAAACAGCATAAAATGATTTTACGCAGATGGCTGCTTATCAGTATCTTAGGGTTGGAAATGAATTCTTTACAACTTGAAACTAGTAGGAAAAGTCTTTGATTTAATTTGATTTTCTAAAGAACTATAAACATGTCAAAATGTGTACCATAGCGGTAAAGGGTTATGATAGATACAAAAAAGCTTTGTGCCCTTCCACCAAGTTTAGCTCACCTTCTGATGGTATCGTTAGTCCTCCTATGAACATAGTATTGACTGAAAACATGCTTTTTTTACACCATTTAAAGCAGCCATAGATAATAATTGAAGCAATTTCTAATACAAGGTTCGTCAGTGTATATTTCCCACTTATGCAAATTTGTATAAATGTAACTTAATATCTTCAAGTCGTTGCACTTTTTGTGCAAGTTTTAGGAAACCAATAAAACATGTTTTATATGAATGTAATTCTGTACAACCCATATGGCGGGAGCTAACCTTGTTTTTTTAACAGCAAACAATTACAAATGATCTATATGTAAATGACATTTGATTTGGTACTTTAAAAGGAGGCACTTATGATCAAGTAATAAACTATATAACTATTTTAATGAAGTCTTACATATTCAGTACAAAATTCATTGTCCCTCTCCCTAATTATTTGAACTTATCTTCTCCCCCTTTTTTTCAATCTTTACAAAATTACTATAGCATCGTCTCAAACATTTATTCCCTGGTAACTATATGAAGCATATTAAGAACATGGATGTTAAAACACATAGCGATATTATTGTTAGTATATACCTGAATAACTTGTATGTGCATTAATATTGAATGTATATAATACTCAAGTATATATGTAACTGACGAAATCTGTTATATTTGTTAATATGTACAATCATGTTGTAATTGAGATGTATGATAAAAAAAATGAAAAAAAGAAAAGAAAGAGAGGTCTTTGACTTAATTTGATTTTCTTAGGGACTACATCACCTAAAAATGCTGTTATGATAGATCCATGTACCAAGTTGAGCTCACCTTCTGATGGTGTCGCTAGAGGTCGGTCAGGCAGACTGGCTATCAACTCCTCCACTGGTCGCTTGTCAAGCGTTGGCATGCTCGCTACGATCTGATAAAAACACACACATAACTGCTACAGATTTTACTGAATAGTGTGTGCATTTTTTTTACTTTTTCTTTGAAGCCACGGTCCATACAATATAATTTATTCATTTATATTTGCATTATTCTGCTTAATCTTAATGATGTTCATTTTTGGTTGATTTTTTTTTTGTAAAGAAAAGTAATGTAAATGTGTTAAAACACTTGTTAATACACTTGTCAAATACACTTATTTCATTTTGTCCTACTTTAGAGGCATCACAAGCTATCTATTTCACACAATAAAGCCAAGGTTACCTTCTGTGCCTCATGCTCTGGACTCTTGAAATGGAACTTCTTTGTCTTTGATTTTGGTCGACTGGTTTCAATCTAGGAATGAAACAATACACACAAAATAATTTTCTAATATAATTGAGCCTCGCTCTATGTGAAAATATGAAGTCATGTAGGTGCGTAAAGTGTTGTCCCAGATTAGCCTGTAAAGTCCGCACAATCTTATTAGGGTTTACACTTTCCGCTTTAAAAGAATTTTTTGTTTTAAGGATGTCCCTTTTTCCAAATATTCTAGTTAAGGCAGAAAGTGACGTCTCATCTATCATCTACATCTATCTGATGTTTCATACCAAATATCAAAGTTCTGGGACTTTTGGTTTAAGAAATGATTTTTTTTATATTAAAAGTTGTTTACTGTATAAGTCTATATGAACCATGTGATCCCTAGGGCAAGGCTAGTTTTGACCCCGGGGGCATGACTTAAACAATCTTTTTAGATGTTCTTTAAACAATTTTACACGCCAACGGGCCACCTAACACAATAGCTCATCATGAGCACTTTGTGCTTCGGTGAGCTTATAAAAAAAAAAAAAAAAATCTGAAAATATTTTTTAGTATTTATGGCATGGGGCTCAAAATGATTCATTTGAGCCACGCTCTGGGAAACCTGGGCTTAATGCATGTGTGTCAAGTGTAATTCCAGATAAGCCTGTGCAGTCCGCAAAGGCTAAACAGGGACGACACTTTCAGCTAAACTGGATTATCATTTAAAAGAGACTTCCTTTTTAGGAAAAAATTCATAAAAGCAGAAAGTGTTGTCCTTGATTAGCCTGTGCGGACTGCAATGAACTGGAATGACACTTTACCCATGTGCATTATGCCCAGTTTTCCCAGAACTTCACTCATTTGATCACCATCAATTAAATAATATCAACCCTATAAGCCCCCATGTAAAGGTGTCCCATACCAGTGTCTTGTATGTCATAACAGCCGGCCGTGAGTCCGAGTCCCTGGACCTGGGAGACGCCAACAGGAAGTCATCGGAACCCGTAGAGTCAAGGTCAGCTCGACCTCGAATGTCGCTCACCAGGTACCGACGGATAGTCAGGATGTTCAAACTACAAGCAACATTGGGACATATGAACTTTGCTCTGAAAACAAGGGGCTGAATACATGTGCGTAAAGTGTCATCCCAGATAAGCCTGTGAAGTCCGCACAAGCTAATCAGGGACGACACTTTCCGCCTAAACTGGTTTTTCACTGAGTAGAAACTTCTTTTAAACAAAGAATACCAGTCAAGCAGAAAGTGTCGTCCCTGATTAGTATGTGCGGACTGCACAGGCTAATCTGGGAAGACACTTTATGCACAAGCATAAAGCCCTGTTTCCCCAGAGCGAGGTTCATATGTCAATCTTTGAAATTAACACAAAGTGAAACTCTGCAGGAAAGAATTTGAAATGTTTGTAAGTCTTAACATTGTAAACATTAACAAAGTGAAACCACGACAACAAGAATGTAAAATGTAATGTACATGTATTTCGGTCTTTAGATATAAACAAAGTGAAACTCTGGACAGCAATGTAAAATGTTTGTAAGTGTTTTGAAGTTAACATAGGGAAACTCCAAGTAAGGGTGTTAAAGGATTTCAATTCTTCAATTTACAAAAGTTGAATTCCGCCAGAAAGAATCTACAATGTTTCTCAGTAATAAAATATAAACCTTGTGGAGTAAAACTGACAGCAAGACTGTAAAATGTTTATGACAGTTTAAATATAAACAAAATAAAACTTTAACAGCATTAAAGTAAAAATTTTGGAAGTGTTTGAAAACAATCAAAGTGAACCACTGCCAGCAAGTATGAAATAAGTTTGTGGGTGTTGAAACACAAACATTGGGAACCATGACTAGTGAGATGTAATAATGTCTGTATGTACTTTAAAAATGCCACTGCTGTACTTATTATCAAAATATTGCACGTTAACATTTACATTGATGTTACTATTTCAAAGTTCTTAAAATATTTTTATACTGAAAATGTTCATTCACTTCTTATTTTACCATTAAGATTTGACAGAAAATGTAAACATTGGTTCAAAAGTGTGAAGTGTGACTAATTTTGAAAATGATACATTTATTACATACTAGAGTGTAACTCTAATATATCGTGGTTGGTGGAGTCCAAAGATCGCAACTGCGATATATCTGGCGCACGATATAACTTGTCAGGTCATTCATACATTTATATGTATGCATAAGCATAGTTTGGCAATCTCAAAACACACTATTTACCTACCTTGGTAGGGATGGGAACGAATACTGGAAATGATATTCGAATATTCGTTTTTCATTATTTGAATATATTCCAATATTCAATTATTAAACCTTATATTAAAATGTTCGAACTTATGACCGTCTGGAGCAAATTACTATTCCTGATTGCTACAAATGCCACTATAAATCGTATCTTATGTGCAGCTTTGAAAAACTGGATAGAGTAATTATTTTATTATTACTTTTCATCGATAATATTTATGCTTTTGGTTTCGCTATTTTTTGCTGGATTTTAATTGCAAGAAATAATTCAGCATTTGCAAAGCTTAAACAATGTTCTGTTTTCTGTACTCTTAATTATATATAAGGTACAGTAAGCTAAATGAACAAAACAATAAGTAGACTTATCAACTATGCAAGAATTTAATTAAATAAAGATTAATTGAAACATAATTTTAGTGATGGTACATATATTAATTCGGCAGCTTGAAACGAATGTAGTTATCATTTTAAGTCCCAAATATTAAATGCTTAATGGTATGAACATTAAATAGATATGAGATACTAAAATACAAACAGCAGTTAATTTGATGTTCAATGCAAGTGCTTTTGTTCCAAATTACTATTTTATGTGTATTTTACTCATTTCAGTTTCAAATATAGAATCTATCTTGCAAAACGCAGTGTTGCAAAACGCACACTTTTATTGCTGAAATTTTCATACAGCCAGGATTACATAATAAGTTTCGTGAAATTATGTAAAAAAAGCATGTTTAAGTTTCGTTTAATTGCTGCAGAACGTGCACTCAATTGCATAATCTGTATTTACTTGGGATTCAATAATAAATCTTGTGACAACATATATTTAAAATTATATGTTCGTTGAGTTTTATTGCTTCATTGCACCATACTTCGGTCCATGTGAATTACTGTGTCGCTAATGTAGATTTACCAAAATAGTTATATCATCACTATAAATGAATGAGTTAAGCGTTTTAATGCTTAACATCATAACCAGACAGATCCTTTTAAAGCCCCATTTACACTCAAAACCAACAAATATTTCGTAAATTATTTCGTAAAATAAAGTGTACCCATAAAAAAAAACAATGTTCCTTATATAATAGCCAAAATGTCAACGCTGGGTGAGGTCTGGTTACATTTTATCTTGTTAAATCTATATTACCAGACAACATCTAGCCTTAAAAATTTGGCTATCGTTTTAAAGAACACTGATTTTTGTATGGGTTAACTTTAATTTACGAAATATTTTACGAAATATTCGTTGATTTTGAGTGTTAATGGGGCTTTAAATAATGTCTTGTACCAAGTTTCTGACTACAACGAGCATGGTGTCCATTACTTTATAGGTAAGGAGTGGCCCCTTTGGTTCGCTTTGAGTTTATGAAGATTTTCTTTCATTAAGTTCTTAAAAACGTCCACCTCTCGGTCACTAAAGGTTTTATCCTGTGTTTTGCTTATTTCTTTTGTGACAGAGTCAGAGGCCACATTGGACAATTTTCGTCTGACAAATTGAGCGAAAGTAACGTCATTTTCAGGATTGCATTGTTGGTAATTTTACTGTGGTTAGTTAACAAAATTCAATGGTTAGGTTACAACGAAGTAACCATCATTTATACAAATACAAATATATGGCGGTAACATAACCATGTAAAGAACTGCGGTAATCAAGTTACTACAGTTAATATTAACCACTGTTTATACAATTGACCGCTGAGGTAAAAACCTGTCATAACACAGATTTTTAAATGTTTATCAATATACGTAAATGTTTCACATAAATTTACTTCCATTTTGATCTGAGTTTCAGAAAATAGTTTGTACATATTGCATAACTCTGACTTGAGAGTAAATTGACAATTGGTCCCTCTCCTTATACCCTCCCATTTGCCAATTATCATCTCGTTCATTTATGACAGCTGTTATCAAAGCAATGACTTATTATGGAAACCAAAACTGCGACTTTGCACATGTACTTATAACTTTTTTGGAAATATCTTTGCATAAAAATAGAATATTTGAATATGAATTTTGGATTTGAATATTCGGCTGATTTTCGAATATTCGGATATTCGGTCCCATCCCTAGTTATATACATATGTTATACATTGGTATAACATAAAACATTATTCCATGAAAGTATTTTTAAATGCGTATAATTAAATTTGTAATCTGAAAAGCATTGCCAAGTTTAAGTGTTCAAGAAAGTGTACAAAATCTAGCCACAAACATGTTCAATATCACATCATTCTTCCTCATTGAAGCATGGGCTTTCATATTTGATTGCTGAATAAAAACTTTGCAGCACATCATCTGTGGTAAGGGAGACAACTCACTCTGTAATTTTGTATAAAAAATTGCATGGGAGACAAGTCACTATTTACTTTTGGATAATAAATTGGAAGTGCATTTTAACACACTGTATTGATCTGTAACATTTACAGTTATTGTATACACCTTCATGTGGGCACTGAGTGTATTCGGCAGTTCAAAGCAAATTCAATAGAGAAATGTGACACGCAAAATGACCTGTGATGTTTTGCAAGTGGGTTAATTGTTTGCGCAGTACACAATCGTGAATGTGATGTACAATGAAGGCAAACAATCTGGACCAAACTGGATTAAGGAATGTCGGATTATACATAAAATTAAAGCAGGTGCAAAAATGGGGTCCACGGCCGACTCACAATATATTGGACATAGCGATATATGGGACCGCGATATGTATTAAAGTTGCAGTCTAATTTTGAGCATGTTACATTGAATACATACAATTTGTGGGCATCGAGGGAGAGCTGTGCTTTAAGACGACTCATATTTGCAGGTCCACTGAAGATGCCTCTGCCATTTAACACTGGAATTAACAAGACACATCATGTACTCATGTTTTGACAAGGGTGTACAAAAATATATGAGGCATGTCATGTGAAAATGGGTCTTATTCCATATGCAGTCTAGTCAGGAGCTACCCTGTCTGCTAATGAGAACTCGAAACCATGCAAGACTTTATAGAGGACATGGTAGCTCATGACCAGACTGCAACACTGCGCAGGCTGGTCTGGAGCTACTCTGGCCGCAAATGATATAAGACCCATTTTTGCATGATGAGGTCATAATTGAAATTCATGAGATGCCCAATCCATTTAGGTGTTTCTTCCAACAGTAATATTGGACGGGTTGACTGACATGGACAACCATACATGCCACTTCTCTGTATATGTGAAAACACTATACAGGTTATCAACCTAGTCTAGATCAAAATATAGGGAAAAAAAAGAACATTTTTTTTTTGATGGGGGGAATACGAATTGTCCGCGCTTTTTCAAGAAAAATATAGGAACTTCTTGACTTATATTACTTATACTATTCTTTAGTATTCATTTCTTTAGGACACAATTTTTTCTCTAACTCTATTGTTAGTTGCATACATACCTAGTTAATATCTTTACTTCATGCGGTTAATTTTGTCTAATAAATGAAACATCTGCTGACAATGTTTAGCTTGAACTCAGCCTAAGAACGACTCAGGGCTTTCATAAACCTTTAAATACTAAATTTTTTAATTCCCTGGCTTATGAATCTTATTTGGGAGTTTTTTACAGAATAATTTACATAGGAGCCTCACTCTGTGAAAAGGGGGTGTAATGCTTGTGCATAAAGTTTTGTTCCAGATTAGCCTGTGAAGTCCTTTCTTTAACTGGATTTTTTTACTAAGAAGAGACTTTAAACTAAAAATATCATAAAAGCAGAAAGTGTCGTCCCTGATTAGCCTGTGCCGAATGCACAGGCTTATTTGGGACAACACTTTACGCACATGCATTAAACCCCCTTTTCACAGAGCAAGGCTCATATACATGCTCAGAGGAACTTTCACAGGATACATAACTACTCCTTAAGAAGTTATTATTTTACTACAATCACCTCAAAAAAAGTTTAATTTGAATGCCATGGCATGGTATGACGCTAAATTACTGTAAATACATATAAATGTTTGTAAATTTGTGTTCTATATTGATGTAAAAATATATATATATTTTTTTTTAAATCATATTTCTAACCCCTTTTCACCCCATTGGTGCAAAAAGGTACCATGTTCCATTTAACCCATTTATGCCTAGCGTCTAGAAAAAAGGCCTTGGCAAACAGCTTAGACCCAGATGAGACGCAGCATGATGCGGCGTTTCATCAGGGTCTGCGCTGTTTGCTTAAAGGAATTTCGGTAAGGAATATTCTAAATATAGAAAAAAATATACTAGACATCCCTATTTTTTTTAATAAATTGATCCAATTTAGAAGGATGGGAGAGTCCACTAGGCATAAATGGGTTAATTACAATGTCTCATGGGTACCTTTTTGCACCGAAGGGGGTGACAAAATACTCTTTATTACAATTATTCACATTTTATTTAATTATATTCATATATGTCTTCTCTTTCTAAGAAATATTTCTCCTTTTTTTTAAGAAATTGTTTCAAGTCATTGATTAGTGCAGATTGTTCATGTTTATATTACTATGAATATAACGATAATTATGTCCCTCTAGACAACATCTGTAATGTATGAGTGAGAAGTATTATTATTTAACTATCATACATTTTTTTGCACAAACATTGTTTTTTATTGTTAACTGTTAAATTATTATCATTTGCTTTAATTATCTAATCTGATGTAAACTATTTATTATTTTAAATTTTCTAATCTGGATTCTGTTTGTTACTATCATAAATTAAATTGATAAGATACAGATTTAGATAATTTTAATGACATTTTTTATTATTATAATTTCTTTTTAAAGATTGTGTGTAGTTGATACATAAATACTTTTCCTGTTATTTTTTATCATAACATAATAAGTCCCTTCAATGCTTCACAAGTACAAGAAGGGAGACAGAATGACAGATGGAAGGAAGAATGGAAGGATGGAAGATGGGATTACTATATGCTTCCATGCAGGGGCATTATAACAACAACATAATGAACTCCCAAACAAATCACCGGCTTATCAGGGACGACACTTTCCGCCTAGACTGGATTTTTGTTTAAAAGAGTTTTCCTTTAAATGAAATATTCCATACCAGCAGAAAGTGTCGTCCCAGATTCCGGTTAGGGAGTTTTTTATGTTTTTGTTTTATGCCCCTGAAGGTAAGCAGATAGTAATCGCATCTTCTGTCCTTCCACTCTTCCTTCCAGTAGAGGCTCAGTTTATCACTTAGAGAATAGATCAGCAGACGTACCTTCTGCCTTCTTGAGATAGTGGAGGAAGAGCTGCTCACAGACCGTGACAATGTGGACCGCTATACGCCGGTTCAACTCCTTGTTCTCATCTGGGCTCTACAAAGTCAAGCACATGGAAAGTGTGAAACAATGCCAATAAAGCGGTTTACAATTGATATAATATTTGAGCCTTGTTCTTAGAAAACTGGGCTTTATGCATACGCTTAAAGTGTTGTCCCCAATTAGCCTGTGCAATTGGCACAGGCTAATCAGGAATGACACTTTCCGCTTTTGTGAAAGTTTTTGTTTAAAGGAAGTCTCTTTTAAACAAAAAAAGAATCCAGTCCATACAGAAAGTGATGTCCCTGATTAGCCTGTGCGGACTGTACAGGCTAATCTGGGGCGAAACTATACGCACATACATTAAGCCAATTTTTCACAGAGCAATTCTCAAAAGGAAATGTGAAACTATGCAAATAAAGCGGTACATATAGCTTGAGCCAAACCAAAATCACCAAAGGAGAGCTCTAAATCAACACAAATACATCCTTGATATATAACATACTAATATAAGATACTAAACTTTACAGTATGACCTTGTGAAACCTGTGACCCAAGAATAAACGGGTGCTGTTATTCTCACTGCTAAGTATACAAACCCCTGCAGATCCCTAGCAAAGATCTGGTGCACTATATAGTTTATTTGTTTATAAAATGAATACTGGTACATAAATGTGAGAAAAAGCGCACAAATTCTTACCAAGAACGGATCGTCGATCTGTTTCCTTATCTCTGGCCACACCCCTGTCACTTCACCCATCAGTATTCCAGCCTGCGCACAAGAAAACAGGTTGGCAATATGGAAACACACATTTTAACAAAACAGGTTGGCAATACGGAAACACACATTTTAACAAAACAGGTTGGCAATATGGGAAAACACATTTTAACAATACACTAGGGCATATGGGAAACATACATTTTAAAAATATACTGGGGCATATGGGAAACACACATTTTAACAATACACTAGGGCTTATAAGACACACACATGTTAAAAATAGACTGTTGCATATGGGAAACACACATTTAAAGCAATAGATGAACAATCATGAAAATGTGTCGGGCTTTATTGGTTTATATATACCAGGGGTCATAACTAGACTACAATAAAATATATGAGCCTCGCTCTTGGAAAACAGAGTTTAATGCATGTGCGTAAAGTATTGTCCCATATTAGCGTGCCCAGTCCGCACAGGCTAATCAGGGTAGACAATTTTCGTCCTAAACTGGATTGCTAATAAGAGACTTCCTTTAAACAAAAAAAAAAGGATAGAAATTGACACTTTATGCACATGTATTAAACCTTGTTTTATCAGCGAAACAAAAAGTAGCCACAATATTATGGTAACTATAGTTGTTCGCAAGTAAAGTGCAAAAAAAAAAGGGGGAAAATTAAGTTGAATTCATTTTATGCTTTTCTGTGGTTTATAGGGAAATATCAGTGATTTAAAGGTGGAAAAGTATGTTACAAAAAAAAATTATCTTTAAATTATTTTATGCTTTTCAGTGGTTTACAGGGAAATATCAGGTAGAAAAGTACATACGAGATGCTGTTGATCATCTGCTGTTAAATGCGGCACATCTGGTCTCGGTGATAAACGACGTCGTATGTAGCCTGCTAGCTTCTCAAATGTCATTGGCTGAGATTTGATTTCCTCCTGGATATACAGTTTTTGTATACAGTTTCAATACAGCTCATTTATCTGATTGTTCAAATATCATTAATGACATTAAAAACTACTTAAGTTACACAAGAAAACATGTCTCTATCGTATTCCATTAAATTAAATCTTGACTATGTAATTTCTAAACAGACATTCTCAGAAAATTGTCAGAAAATAACACAGACTCTTTCAGGTCACCATAATTGTGTTGCATCATTATCGTTATCATTAGTTTGTATCACTATTCATAATACATTGTTTATTTTTAAATAATAAAAAAATTAAGACATGAGTACACACATGTGAACATGATTGTCCAATGTACAACTGAATAAGTTTTGCTATGATCATACATGTTCTTGAGCCTTGCTCTGGGAAAATGGGGTTAAATGCATGTACATAAAGTGTTGTCCCAGATTAGCCAGTGCAGTCCACACAAGCTAATCAGGGACAACAATTTCTGCTATAAATGTATTTTTTATTTAAAGGAAGTGTCTTTTTAGCAAAAATCCAGTTAAGGTAGAAAATTTGTTTTTCCAGAGCGAGGCATGCATATTCAATTAATAGAGTGATTGACAAATGGTTACAGTATGGTTAATTTTTGCTAAGGCTTCTGATCACGAATTATTCTGTTTATTAATATTTATTTTTTCTGTATATTTATAATTTAATATAAGAAGTATTAAATTTATAATAAACCAGTTACGTATTATTTTTTTTTTTTTATATTTACATTAAAATAAAATTTAATTCTTCACGGAATGACCAATATATTAAACTGTCTTTTTCACTCTTAATCGATTAGCTAAGAGCACTGACATCTACGAAATGAGCGNATTTCTAAAATTAGCATTTTCTTCGATTTTTTTCAAAGAATACTATCAGAATAGCAAACAGTTTGGATCATGATGAGACGCCACGTTCTGTGGCGTCTCATCTGGATCCAAACTGTTTGCAAAGGCCTTCAAAATCCGGTTCCAGCGCTCAAAGGGTTAAACATAAAACCTGAGTACCCACATGCGAATATGATCGTCCAATATCAGGCCTTGAACAATTTTTCCAGCGCCACTCGCCCTGCAGGGCAAGTAGGCCTGACAATCCACTCGCCCTTCACTTTAATCTACTCGCCCTGCATTTACACGCTTGATTGACAAATGGTTACAGTATGGTTAATTTTGGCTAAGGCTTCTGATCACGAATTATTCTGTTTATTAATATTTATTTTTCTGTATATTTATAATTAAATATGAGAAGTATTAAATTTATAATAAACCAGTTACGTATTATTTTATTTTTTTGATATTTACATTAAAATAAAATTTAATTCTTCACGGAATGACCAATATATTTAACTGTCTTTTTCACTCTTAATCGATTAGCTAAGAGCACTGACATCTACGAAATGAGCGCAGCCGATTTTGAGAATTAATTGTACTGTGCCCGTGACGTCATTTTGCATTGTCAAAACGAAAGTGCAGTTTCTCTGTGTACTAAACCTATTTTTTGTTCGTTTGAAAAAATTGTTCGCAATTTGTATCGATGTGGCGGGAGTTCTCGAACGGAATTTATATTTCTCAACTTGAAAAACAGCAATCGCCCGGTCGGCCGAGTATTTAACAAACTTTACTCGCCCGACCGTCAACTTCACTCGCAAATGCAAGCGGTCGAGTGGATTCTTCGGGGCCTGAATATGCAACTGAATACTAGTTTTGCTGAAACCCTACATGTACATACATCTATTGGAGTTACAGGCCTTTCCAGCTCCATGTTGGGTTCCTCTTCTTTCACTAGAACACACAATTGTAGCCAATATAATAATTATCAGGCCATAAGTCTGATAGGAAAATACAGAAACAATTTTTACATAGTAAATCAGAAAAATGTAATGCAGTAAAATGACAATTTTGATAAGAGCATGTTGCACAATAATTACAAGTTTATCATGTGAAAAAATAATGGCTGACAACAGAACAGTTTTAAGATGAACTAGTATTGTACATAAAAACATAAAATGCTTTCAAGACCATCTAATACATCATTGTTGCAATAACCAGGCCTTTTCCCAGAGCCTTTTAGCCCATGGGTACCCCTGTGCCAGAATTTCCAAATCAGGGGTACCTCTATGCCTAAATTATTAAAACATATACTACTTTAAATACACGCAGCATTTACAGATGCCCAGAGACAAATAGAGATTGGCCTGTTCAATTGTTTTTCTGTCTGTCCTTCCTTCCGCCCATACAAAGGCTAACCATGGACTAATTAAGAAGGTCCGAATTCTTGGTAGCTCAAAATGATATGTTTTGTCTAACATTTATAATGTTTACTACCAAGCATTGATACTTGCATGAATTGTGTCTTTGAATACTATAAAAACACCCACATCACCTGATATAATTTTGACCTTAACATTGTCTTACTTTTGGCTTTAGATCAATCCAACCAAAATGAATATCGCTTTCCACAAAGCTTTCATACTGGCGTGGATGTTATCTTTGAACACTCTCAGCACGCAAACATCACCTGACCTCTATTCTTGGTTAACCCAAAGTGAGGCATTTTGTGAAACATCAATACCAGATGCTTCAAAGTATTAATACTAGTTTAGGTATTATCTTTGAAAACTCTCAACACACCCACATCNTAAATTTTGAGCAAAAGTTATTAGATGGAAAAAAAATCAGCAAAACTGCAGCAACACCCTTTAATTGAATGCAGCATCTTGTTTTTGATTGTTTTATTTTTAACCCTTTGAGCGCTGGAACCGAATTTTGAAGGCCTTTGCAAACAGTTTGGATCCAGATGAGATGCCACAAAACGTGGTGTCTCATCAGGATCCAAACTGTTTGCTATTCTGATAGTAATCTTTGAAAAAAAAAATGAAGAAAATGCTAATTTTAGAAATTCAGCAGACGACATTTTAGCAGACGACAAATTTCCCAGCATGCAAAGGGTTAATGTAATGAAGAAATTAACCAAGGGCACATACACTTTAAACAAGGCTTGTCACCATAGGATGACATATGCCCCCTTTTTCCACATTTTTCTAAACCTAAATGCAAAGTGTTTTTCCACATTTTTCGAAACCTAAACGCAAAGTGTGACGGAATTTCAGACGGACAGACAGACAGACAAACGGACAGTGCGATCACTATATGCCCACCTTCGGGGGCATAAAAACTCAAACCCTTGTCCAACTGCCCATATGCCTTAATCAAATCATAAGGAAACGCCTAATTACATAATATTTATCTGCTGGTTCTCCAAAAGTAACTTAGACAGGCCATATTAACATTTTTGAAAAACTGTTAAATGAATTAATGCCAAGGTCAATTCTGGACTTGATAAGACTTCAAATGAAGCAAGGTGATTATCTCCGGGGTATTTTCTCCAAAAACCACAGCCACATAAATAAGTCATTAGACATCAATATTGCTCCATACTTACTGTCTTCATGTGGGAATGGTGCAAAAAGGGACAGTGTTGCCTGAACACCATTGATTCGCTTCTCCACATCTGTCTGTAAGGAGAGAAAATGGAGAAATGTCAACAATTATGAAGGTAAAACAAACAAAAAAACAAATTGTGCCCCTTATTTCCCTGTAGGCTGTATATTTTTATAAAATATTATATAAAAATATTTCCAAGCCAGGAGGGCCAGTATTTTGTAACTGGCTTTTGTCTGAGATCCGAGTAACTTTTGTAGAGACTCTGACCAAGACCCTGGTAAAAAAATCGTATGATTCCTAGACAACCAGCACAACCTACAGCTCTACTCACATGGTCATATCCAGGCCAGTACATAGGGTACATGTCTCCCTGTTTCTCAGGGGCCACATAGTGCTGGGGCTTTCTGAGGGACTTCATAGCCGCACTAAGGGCCCTCTGCTCCTGAAGTCTAGCCCCGATGGACGGCATACTAGCTGTGTCTTGAGCTAGCCTGTAGATATACAATGAATAAATTATGTTATACATGCCCTTTTCAATCATATTTTAAAATATTTCTCTTGTAATAACAAGACGGAAAGGAACTTCAATTGTAGTTGATCAGTAGATATTTCCAAATTGGTTTACTAAAAACATCGAGGAAACTCATTCTCTTACTGTCAAAGAAACTACCTCTGTAAGTTTTTTAGGTTTACAAATCTTATGTTTATACACATATCTGGACATCCGATTAAAAAATAAATGTATTTTAAATGTTATTTTTATCCCCTCCTTCTACGGCCTTCCTTAGCCTAAAATTGTCAAGAACCAAAGGATAACAAAAAATGATTTTTTTTATAATTCTGTTCAATAACATGTGTTGCTTGTGTTCAGTTGTATTAACTGATTAATATACTTGTAATTCTTTTATATTATCGTACGATTCCCTAATTCTGAGCGCCTCCTGATATTGATCACTTTGTTTACATTAAGAACGTGGCTCCCATGATGATGTCACAGGCATGCGCTCCAAGTATTTTATTTCACTAACATTACTTCACTTGAAAATAAATACAAACACAACCAAAATGAGGAAAACAGATATTATCACATGCCATACCCTGTGTAATATACTTTTTAAGCGTTTTTATTGGCTTAGTTTTTGTTTATTGACCAATCGCATGCTGTTATTTTGCTGAGATATCGTTGCAACGTCAAATGACGTCACAAAATGTAAACAACATTTGGGATTCATCATTATGTTTGCGTTAATATTTATTTAATTTGCTCATTTAAAAGCATGTGATAAAAAAGATCTGACACTCGTTGTCATATCATACCATATTTTATTAAACTCGTCCAGGAAATTCGCCAAAAGCTCGCTTACTAACAAAATTCCTGAACTTGTTTAATAAAATATGGTATGATGTGACAACTCATGCCAGATCCTATATTTATTGCATTTCAAAATCTTACTTGAACAAAAATAATCAAAATTTATCTATATGCCATACATGTTTTAGTTCTTTTCATCAAATTTCCACATAAATTGCAAAGTGAAGCAGACTTTCTTTTGATTTTCAGAAATTATTTCATGAGAACATCATAGATTCTAGCATAAGAGCAGTGGTCGCACACTGTCACTGTCACCATGTCAGGCAATATACATGTGTTAAGTGGGAATACCCCTGTTCCCATTGGACGTTATTTTGTCAAATCTTTAAATAGCTCAGTGAATGAAATTTTCAAGTTAAGATGGGCTCATGCCTATTGTAATCGAGCACTCTCCCTTTCCAATGTGATGTATGGATACAAGGTTCAAACGTGTGTAGTGGATGTTTATTGCGAGTGTGTATGGAAATATCGGCTTTGCGTGGTTCAACACGATGTAAAAACAATTTTGAAATGGATTAAACAGGTATTAAATAAATCTTTGAAAGTAAATTGTTTATTGTTGCATTGTTTGCATAAATTCAGAAATTCTTCAACTTGTTTCCTTAACCGCTCGATTCAGGGTAATTCATATATGTATCGTTCAAGTACCTCTTCTCAAACCTCACCTCTTTTTGAACCATTCATTTGTTTAGATTTTATGCGCATGCGCGCACGCGCACTATTTCACCTGTTTTTTTGTGTATAAGTAATTTGTTTACGACGACTCGCGCGTAGCGGTAAATCAACGAAAATGTGTAAAAATGGGTAGACTAAGAATATTAATAAAAAAACATGTACAAATCATTGTATTTCTTAATGTTTTAACATAAATAATGATTTTTATTAAAAAAAACTTTAAAAACATGGTCTAATTTTCGTTCTCAACTTTGCTTGACGATTTACACATTTCGGCTGCTGCAAATAGTCTCGTTACCATGGTCAAATCATGTGACGAATTAATTTTCAATGTTGTACACTGAAGAGTTTGGAAGCAGGAACTTGTTGTTTGGGCAGCATTGACAGTTTTACATGATATGGTGGTGCTGGAAACTTGCAAAAATCTGTTATCAAAAATCAAAAGAGGATTTACATAGCAATTAAAGTTGCCAGCCATGTAGAAACAAGTTATTTATTAAATAGAGTACTTATTTATATGTTTCCCTATTTTCAACATTGATCATCACTATATTTGACGTGTCAAAAATTAAGAGGTTCGAAAGATGGTTTGTCCGGGATAATAACAAAACAGCTACCATTACAGTGTAATCGCAAACTGAAATTTTATACAAATATCATTTTAAGAACAGGTAGTGTTCGAATCCATTAAATTTGACTGCTACGTGACATAAGAAATATGACTTCCGAAAAAAGCAGACCAATCCGAATATGTCAAAAGTTGTTTGTTTATCTTCACAACGGCCATTGAAAGAATGTTTAAATTACGTTTTTAAACACATAGGCCACTTTAACGATGCAATCGGAATAAAATTAGTAAGAGTAAGTCTTAAATTAACATTCGGATGCATAAATACCCATTCAAGTGGAGTTTAAAGTCAAAATTTCAGAGAATATTTCTCGCAATCTTCAAAGAATCCACTGGACGGATCAATTAAATATGCTGATGTAAGAATCGCCAATCAATGTCGGTTACACTATACTATATATATATAAAAAAGGCATCATGGTCATTTTAAATTGCGTGTTATCACATTAACGTATATAACCATTAAATTCTTATTAAAAACATTGGCTTACACGTAAAGGCTATCAAACTTACATACAATAAGAAGTAGTTTATTTACCGTGTGTGGCTTTTTATGTCATTTACTTAGTAACTTATGAATGAATGATTTCAGTATTGACCGGTACTTATCCACTGAAGCCGATTTGATGTTGTCTATAAATGTAATCATACCCGTCACCATATTTAATGATAATTACGACGCCAAATGGAAAGTCAAATGATATACATCCACCATATAAGAAATCAAATAACATCAGCCATACATTAGTAAATTAATCAAGTATGATAAATATAAATGCATGTTCACAAGGAACCGTATTTTGCACAACACAAATCCGTCTGCACGTTTCATGTGCGCCCAACACTGATGGATACAACCCTTGAAAGCATCCCATGGTGCATTCGACATTGCGGCCAAGAACACTTCCGCAGCGCGATGACTCTGCTACATTCAGACATTGCAGACCATAGATCCTTGCGGAAGCTGTACGCGTCGCCTTTGTTGTTCTTGTTGTTGTTTGATGCTGTTGTTTTTTATGTGTTTTGGAGAGGAGGATGGGGTTTGGGGGATATGATATATTCGATAAGAAATTATGAATTCTTTACAGACAAGTGAACCAACACTCCTGAATTGAAACATTGAAAATACCGTGTCGTTTATGGGTGATCATCATTTGAAGTAGCAAGCGTTCTTTTTAAAGTACGTTTATCGCATACATACTGTGAAAATACAAAACCAGGAGCATGAGTTTATTTGCCATTTGCTACTCGCATGAGATTGTTTTCTTAGGCCCCGGCTTGGCAAAACTGCATATATTTTTTAAATGATTCCAAAATGACAGTATAAATTAAACACAATCTATATGTATATTCAATAATAGAAATGGATAAAATTAGAACGCGTTTGTAACGCTTTATATCGGTGAATTTTTAAATACGTTTATCACTGGCAGAGCGTACATAATACGCACCGAAATTATATAGCCTGAATGACCGAGTGGTTATAGCTTGTTAGATTCTGCTGTACAGAGGTTTTGTATTCAGTTTTTGCTTTTGCTTTGATAACTATTTAAGATTACTCCGAGTATCGTAGTTTTCATAGTTAAAACATTAAGATATTTGTTTTTGTTTGAAACACTAATACTTTTTAATATCGCATGAAAAAAAACACCTGATGGAGCACCTCCAGAGGATCAAACTAGCGTTTGCAAATGAGCAAATCTGAACCCAACTGCGAGGTGACACGGGTGTTCTATCGAAGAGCTGTGCATATTAATGTCTCTATACCTTATTTACTTGAAAACTTCTATCAATCTTAACGTATTGTTCATTTTAAGGGACTTATTAACAGATTGTCGGAATTATAATTTCAAACTGTTTGTAAC
The DNA here is from genome assembly GCA_007657795.1 of Dreissena rostriformis. Lineage (NCBI taxonomy): Eukaryota > Metazoa > Mollusca > Bivalvia > Myida > Dreissenidae > Dreissena > Dreissena rostriformis. The sequence goes on along the minus strand of VMBQ01004198.1, from coordinate 45,834 downwards.
ATATTAAATAATAAATAAAAAGAACACTGAACATCGCTGAGCGAAATGACACTAATTAATGGCGTAGAATCATGTTGAAAATACATTTTCGTTCTTAAGAAGTCATTATTTGAAAATGATAAAACTATAAAGCGCTACAAACGGGAAACGATTGAATAATTTGGAGTGTTCCTGTTGCTTTTTTTATACTTTGTGACAATACGTGGATTGCCTACCGGTATATACATTTAAAAAATGCATAATCATTACGTATTGTCGAGTGGTTGACGCGGAAGCCTTGATATCCAAACGTCAGTAGTTCGAGTGAAGGTGATGACAACTGTTTTTTTTCTTCTTTAAAAAAATACATTCTTGTTTCGCACTGGAGCTCTTTATCTCCGTTATTTCCATTTATCAATTTAAAGCATTTAATGACGAACTTAAAACAATGTCAAAATCTGTGAACAAGTCCCTTTAATTAAAAACACGTGTCTGCTGTCCGCGTAAAGTCATTATTGTTGCGCTAATTTCAATGATCATAGTTATGCCCCCTAGTCAATGGAACATACATAATGGCCTAGTGTCACGAACATACTTTAGTCGATATTTTTACTCAACTTTGAGTTTTTGCTATTTTTTTAGATGAGTGTGAACACCTTGCTCAATTCGAGGATCAAGAAACGTTAAGCGTTTTGAGTCGGTCTCAACTGAGATGAGTTTAAGTTCGTTCGTGAGCTCCCCATAACTATCAATTCTCAGGTGAATAGGAACTCAAATCTCATATTATGAGTTGAGCTTAAAGCCCGATAACGTCCGGGATAATAGGCCAATATTTTTGTGAAACCATGCAAGAGTTACACATCATCGGAACCCACGTACGATCAATGACGCTATGCTTTTTTTTAATTGACTGTAGGAAAAGGATATCAAAACTTCATGCGCATTACCTATTATTGGTTGCATATCCAAGTTGTCACGAAACTACAACCAATAAAACGACGTTGTATTTATCAGTTACTTGAGGGTGGTGTTCACTTACTCTACCGTTATTGTTTGTATAGGTCCCTGGTATGACTCATCAATATGTGAGCCGTGTACTGTGAAAACTAGGCTTAAAACCTGCATGTGCGTAAAGTGACATCCAAGATAAGCCTGTGCAGTGCGGACTGCATAGGCTAATCTGGGATGACCCTTTACTCTCATGTATTATGCATAGTTTTCACAGAACGCGGCTTATTTAGAAAGCGACATTTTGACAGCCAACCGCCCTAGTTTAATAGCGTTACGGTAACGGAACATATATACCTTGGCTTTCGACTATGAGCAATATGAAGCATTAGTTTAAATAATGGTTCTTAGAAGGGACCTTTAACAATTTTTGATATGGCGGTCTCTTCAATATCATCCCCTGTACACGTATGAGTATTAAAGTTCACAGATTTTGGCATATTTTGAAGTTTGTCATTAAATGCTTTAAATTGATAAATATAAACATCAGAACTAAAGAGCTACAATATAAAAACAAGAATAAAGGTAAAAAAGAGAAAAAAAAGAGTTAACCACACCAGGGCTCGAACCACTGACCCACTGAGTAAAAGCCAAGCGCCGAAGCCATTCAGCCATCCGTCTTTACGTGTGTATGTGTGTAATTCAGAGTTTATGTTCGGGTCGTAATTGTACGGAATCCGGCCATCTATAATCTCGCCCTTTTTTCATCAAGGGCGACACACGAAGCGATACACGATATTTTGCGCGACACACGCAGCGACACACGATATTTTGTGCGATTCTTAAAGCGATACACGATATTTTGCGCGACACACGAAGCGACACACGATATTTTGTGCGGTGCAAGAAGCGACGCGCGAGAATGTACCACGAAATATCGCCCGTGTGTAGGTAGCCCAAAAGGCGATATATCGTGGTAAATATCGTGTGTCGCCCTTTGAACGCGAGACACGATATTTTGCGCGATACTCAAAGCGACCCACGATATTTTGCGCGACACACGAAGCGACACACGATATTTTGCGCGATTCACGAAGCGACACGCGATAGTTACCACGATATATCGCATTTTGGGGTACCTACACAAGGGCGATATTTCGTGGTACATTCTCGCGCGTCGCTTCGTGTATCGCTAAAAATATCGTGTGTCGCTTCGTGTGTCGCACAAAATATTGTGTGTCGCTTTGAGTATCGCGCAAAATATCGTGTGCCGCTTCATGTGTCGCGCAAAATATCGTGGGCCGCTTCGTGTGTCGTGTGTCGCCCTTGATGAAAGAAGGGCGAGATTATAGATGGCACTATCCGAATTCCGTATCGTTGAGTCTTTACGACTACATTATGTGCACCATCCGTCTTCACATGGGTTGCCATTTATTTTATACTTTGTATAACTATCCACGTGTGGTTTTAAAATATAACGATAACACAAGAAATCGAAATTTTTAGATCGTTTCGCGTCTGAGACGCTTTACAAGTTTTTTAAATTTTTAACGATGATTTTTCGTAAACGAAAGTGTATTTTCACAATAAGTCTGCGGCATAATAAGCCATTATTGTTATTTCGCACACTGATGTACATTGTTCATTTATTTCTTCAATATGTGACAAAAAGTTGAAAAATTCTCATTTAAATAAACTTTGAACACAAGTCCCTTTAAGACTGAAAATTGTGCAGCGTCTGCATTTTTGTGACATTTGGCGGGAAATCATAGTTTCGTCCCTTTATCAATTATGCATTTATGTACGCATCGTGCGCAATTTGCAATTGACTTTGCTGTCGCGTTTTAGTAGATGGTGTCCACCGATGCAATATAATCGTTTATGCACACGATACTATATGAATTGTTGTCGAGGTTTTGATCGATCTAAAACGCTTAGTTTTGCCAATATTTTCATGTTAGTCTGGCAAGGAAATATAACTGGGTCACGAATGACGCAGGTGGGCGAACAACATAGTTACCGTTAGTGCATTTCCATCCTTGAAAAAGTAGTTCATTGTTTTTGGTATTTTGGGGCTTTCTGTTGTCTGTAACAGACATATAATTACATTTAATAAAGTAAAGAAACACGGAGCAATTTTTCCTTTCATAGCTGAGTGTCTAGTTTGCAAAAAATTGATCATAAATGTAACGTTTTCGCGCAAGGTTTTTTCTCACGTTTGATAGACGTAATAGCAGTTGTTATCCAAAAATAGACATACGAATGCAGTTTTCGTATCAGATGGGCACTAAAATAGAAACGAATAAGTTATTTTGGTGCGATTGCGGATTTAATTCGGGTAAGGAATGTGACATAATTTTGTTTGAGATACTATGAAAATTTGTTTGTAGTAAATTCTTTACTCGCCGTTCATTCATTAAAATTGGACTATTTTTGCAGACGGTCACTTCGCACAAAGTGAAAGGTTTAGATGCAGAAGCTGGTAGAACGATGCTGAAAGTGTTACCTTCGTTTCATTAAAGTTTCATTTAACTTAAAAGATGCATAATCTATGTATATTTTCTTTGCGGTTTAAATATAAAGTTAATTATTTAAGACATAAATAAGTTTATGCAATTTAAAAAATATTTTCAACCTTACAAATAACGAGAAATTTACGATATTCATATGAAGACGGCTGCACGAGTTTTTCGGGCGGTGTTACTCATTTTGCCCATATGTTTAAAAAGAATAATCTTTGGAACATAGAGCATACAGAATATCACTGTTAAATCACTTTTCACATTGTGTAAATCTACATGGATAAAATATATTATAGACATACATTTTGTTAAATAAAATGTCATGCATCTATTGATTGAGTTTTGAAATAGCTAGGACTATGTGTATATGCATGGTGGTGAAAAAAACAAGTGATTTTAACTGCTTTATTTTATAGGTACTATTTTCATTGAGGGCCAGCTTTTAATATGTGTAACTACATCTATGTCAGTATGTGGCAGTGAAATTTTTCCCATTGTCATAGTCTCTTTAAAATCTGTGTAATTATTTAGAATGTTACTTAAATACTTTAACAAATTCCGCACTAGATTATTGGTAAAATTATCAAAATGAAATAAATAATATATTTATAATAAATATTGTGGTAGCAATTTGACAATTTTTTACATGCTAACTGCATATAGTATAAAAACATCTTTGTTGTTCTTTTCTTTTTTCTTGCTTTATTGAATCGGGGATCACAGTTTCATATTTAATGCTGGAAGATGAGTCTACAATCTGTATTATAAGTAAATAATACTAAATTGCAAATATTCTATATAAAAGCATAAATTATAATGCATTTCACAAATGACACCATGATTTAATGCAAATTATAATTCACTTTTAAAGTTGAGGAATGATGAAACATTTAATGTTTCATAAATAAATATTTTCTTCAAAATGTATGCGGGATTCATGTTGAAGTAATGAAACCCATGATATTGGGTGTGAAGAATTTTATTTTTCATAAATTACACTCACAGGGTACATATGTAGTTATCTATACTTGAAGATGTTATCATTATAGATCTTACATGATATAGAACCTGTAATGCTTTGTAGGTAATTCTCATTAGAAGGCCGAAAATGGTGCCAACCATCGGAATTTTTATATGTTTATGTCTCGTTCCTAAGATTGTATAGACTAATTGGCAAGAGAAACTTTGGCAAAAGTTCAGAGATGATCAGATCATCGAATCAAATCATTATTCATTCCAATGTACTAGGCATGCCTTCATATGATATCTAGACTCGGCAGATATAAACATCCAATCAATCGGAATATTTCATATCAGAGATTTACTTCTAGTGCTGCCAAATGCACCGGGCTGTTATGATCCATGATAAATATAACAAAGTATGTTTGTTGGTTTTATATAACCTCAGCTACCCTTAAAGTGTCTCAGCTCTAAACATTTTGTTGAGTTTTTCAGATTTTATTTTATTTATATTTTTCATTGTATTTTTTTATTACTTCTAGTGCTTTGATAGTGTGTGCGTTAAAACAATGTTTGTGATATTAATAACGTTGTATAATTTTAGTATTACAAATTTAACCATTCACTGAAATAAAATAATAATATATGAATAGGACTGATAATAATAATAATAATAATAATAATAATCATAATAATAATAATAATAATAATAATAATAACAAATATAATAATAATAATAATAATATTAATAATATTAATAATATTAATAATATTAATTATAATAATAATAATAAATAATTGCCCTATGTTGTGTTCTAGATTTTATTCACAGTTTATAATAATGTATTGTATATCAAACATATTAAATAATATTACTGATATTGATTATCATGTTTGAATAAATTTCAACACATTTTACAATGCTTATTGAAATTTAAAGGGTCTATTTTTACAAGAATGTATAGTATTCTTTCCCAGCTTATGTGCCAGCTAATAGGAGAGAAAGAATAAAGGAAAAACTAATCTTTTTAAAAAATAGAAAGAAAAAGAAAACGGTTGGATGTATAATTTTTGTTGTTTTAAATCGTCAGTTTGTAAGGATGATCCTTACAAAGTGCAAACATTCATGAGTCTGATGAAATTTAAATCAAACCGTTCTAAGTTAACATTATATGAGTTGAAAGATTTTTTTTTTATCTTGCATTGGAAACCTGAGAAATAAATTCACAACCCAAAGGTAAAATTATGTGAAAATAGAACCAGTGACAAAGAACGACTGTTTGAATACATCAATAATTAACGGGCAGAAACTGTGCATGAAAGGTGCAACTGTATGATAACAAAACATGCCTGCGATGTTATGATACCAGGCTCAGTTTAGACTGTGTATCAAATGGAAAACATGTTTCTTCTTTTAAGATGTCATTCCACATGTTTAATAGTGTTTCAAACATGAAGCAATTGTTGCGTCAGACTCCGACATTCTTGTACTGTGTACAGCAGTTGTTATGTTATCGTGTGATACGAGAACTATGTGAGCAGTGAAATAACATGTCATTGAATCAAGATTCTCTTTGATTGACCCATCCACCAAGCTGCTACTCTTATAAACTGATCTAAAAAGGACAGGACTAAATAATATAGGGCTGGCCCCCCTACCAAGGCCCCACTCCAAAGCCCTNGCTTCCCCCCCCCCCCTCAAAAGCCCCCTTCCCTCACCCTCTGCTGCTTTTCAGAAGCTGCATGCATTTGGTTGAAAATATTTGAGCCTCGTTCTGGGAAGACTTGGCTTAATGCATGTACGTAAAGTGTCGCACAGGCTAGTCGGGAATGACACTTTTCACATAGACTGGATTTTTGTTCAGAAGAGACTTCCTTTCAACCAAAAACTCCATTAAAGCGAAAAGTGCCATCCCCGATTAGCCTGTGCAGACTGCACAGGCTTATCTGGATTGAAATTTTTTGCACATGAATTAAGTCCAGTTTTCTTGGAATGCAGCTAATTTCTTGCTTGTTAATGTTGGTACATTGTAGATGGCTGTTAATGTATCACTTGTTAATGTTGGTAGATGGCTGTTAATGTATCACTTGTTAATGTTGGTAGATGGCTGTTAATGTATCACTACCATATTATTAGCACCCTTATTATTTTAACCCTTTATGATACAAATAAGTATAAGTGTCAATACAAAGCACAGAACGTAAACTTACTCATCTTACAAACCATTCAAATTATTTACATTTGCAAAATGAACCAAGTAATTTAACAGAAAAGAAATACATGGTGACATTTGTACAACACTTTCTGGGCTTAGGTGTAAAATTTGCATATCTTACCATGTTTTTGAAACCTTGTGGTTTGAATGTAAAATTTATGATGCTGTCAACATGCATTAAAATTATTTTTGACGCAAGTTAGAGAACATACAAAGCTGACAAATATGAATCAGCCTCGTTCTGAGAAAACTGGGCTAAATGCATGTGCTTAAAGTGTCGTCCAAGATTAGCCTTTGCACAGGCTATGCAGGGACAACACTTTCTGCTTTAATGGAATTTTTCGTTTAAAGGAAGTCTCTTCTTAGCGAAAATCTGGTATAGGCGGAAAGTGTCTGACATGCTAATCTGGGATCACACTGTATGCACATGCATTAAGCCCCATTTGCCCAGAGACAGGCTCAAAATATAAGTGATCCTCTCAGTCCAATTGCTTGCAGAAAAACAGACAGCACAATGATGGCAAAAACATAACCCTTTGCAGATGTTATAAAATAACACTGACATAGACACTTGTTATGGTTCCTATTGTCAGACTGTTAATGGTGACATAACATTAAGGTTGTGTTGTTGTTGAAAAATGGACAAGTAAATTTTGATGGGAAAGCACCATGATGCAAGAAAAGTCCCAGTGTGATGCAATTTTATGTGTTTCACATGAGCTAGATTACCAAGTGCACTTTCAGAGCATGCTAAACAAGGAAGCCGAAGCCTCTTACACCACACTTGTAGATGTGTCCCTACAAACAATATCAAATGATTAAGTTTGAATCTCTTTGTTCGACTCGGTCTGTATTATATATCTTTGAACAAGAGTGTCTTTTGCATGATTACTCTGATGTCAAACGTTAACCACTAGCTTAAAATCACAGCATGCAATTGTGATCGTTTTTTTTTCAACACTCTTACATCGTAACACACTTAACCTGACATAAAGTAGTACTTTATTTGAACCAAATATACATTCCAAAATCCAATGTACTGAAATGTTCAAGTTTTAGTAAAAGGCACTTTCCCTATTGAGTAAAAAATACAAAATTCCAAATTGCCTTTGAAAAATTTCCAAAAGGAAGGAAAGTTGCGTAAATTTTGTTCCAAAAGGGCATTATCTGCAAGACATTAAGTGAACAAATAACTAACTTACTAAGCACTGAAACTGAACATTTCAGCAAAAAGGCGTGTACAAAAATATTAAGATGGTTTTGTGCAATTAAGTACCAATTATTTAAAAAGATCTGTAAGTCCCAATCTGAAGATTTCATGACGCAAATTTTCAGGATTTCAGGGTTTTTCGCACAAATTTTTCACAAATAGCGCGATACCAGTACTTTTCCCAATTGGGCAAAATAAATGGCTGACTTGTTCGCAAGTAATCTATTAGAAAGTGCTATTTCTTCCTTGGGCATTAACTTGTCTTTCAGGCCCTTTTAAGCTTCAGGCCTGAATACGTACTTTACACATAAAAGTCATTCCTCTAAAAAGTACAAAGCCTTAAAAATACATCTATAAAACAGTAGGTTACCCGGGAAATAATTGGCTACTAGAAATTTGATATTTCCTGCGGCTCCTGTTCATTGTTCATAGGAAATATACGAGCATAAAAGTAACTAATCAATGTTAATTGCAAGTGAGCACACCATGGTTATACAGCAAAGTGACAAAATACTGCGAGGAAAAATGGACCAATGGCATAAATTATTCACGTTATTTAGGATGCCTTGTGTCTGTACATAGGCATATTTGCGTCATAGTGATGTCATGCAGTATTAGTTTTGGGGGAACCAGAGCGCATTGGCAATTTACATTGTCATAATCAGACGTGGAAGATAATACCGTGAGAGCTAGCTAGTATTGATTGCGAAGCAGACAGTTACAGTATAATAAACACATGCTTACCTTTTGTCAGTTAGCTAGTGCCAGGTCTGAGTTGGCAACAACAAAATTGAACATTTTTCAAAACTGTAAAATGTTTACATAGAATTGGTAGAAAGCAATTGTGTTGTGAAAAATGTTTACATAGAATTGGTAGAAAAAATAACTAAGAGTTGTGACTTTTTTTCGCAAGCTGTCAGTGAAACATACGAGTATTGACATTTAGAACAGCCTTTTTTTTTATTTGTGTTTAATGAAAAAACTATCTTGTGATAGATGTTCATAACCCTATGTACATGTACTAGTTAACATCAAATACTGATGATAAAAAAAATCATCTACGTTTGCATATTCTAGTAAAAGTGCTTCATGATTTTGTCTTGTACTCCCCATAAATGTCCAAGAAGCACATGAGATCTAGACATTTTCGGTCAATTCTGATGTTGTCTGCTTGTGGCGACGCATGGTGGGCGTTAAAGCGATAAGCAATATGAAGCTGTTATACAAGGTTAATCTGCACTGAGTCTTAGATTCACTGAAGAGTCAGGCAGCCTTGGCTTTATAGCAATAAATCTCCTCATGACCACCATCAGCGCCTGGAGTAAATATGTCGTATTGATTCTGTGAGAATTGTGGGGAATTACTGAAAGATGTACTCCAAGAGGGATTGGGAACAGCCTGAAGTACAACTAATATATACCGGTATTGGTGGAAATAGGTGGTTGAGTTATGGCATAAACCACCATATTGAAGTATGCACTCAGATATTTGGAAATAGTGCAAAAAGTTAAACTATATAGTTTAACTATAATAATGACTGAAATAATTTTTTGTTTAAGATTCTCATTCAGATATCTCATGGTTGTTTACTATGCATGTAGTACTATACTGTCTATACATTATGCTATAATATTATATTTTGTGATCAATGTCACAAATGATAGCATCTGCAAGTGTGGGTTTTAGTTCGCTCATATACATTGTAAGCTCTGGAGCATTCTCAATATACATTGTAAGCTCTGGAGCATTCTCAATATACATTGTAAGCTCTGGAGCATTCTCAATATACATTGTAAGCTCTGGAGCATTCTCAATATACATTGTAAGCTCTGGAGCATTCTCAATATACATTGTAAGCTCTGGAGCATTCTCAATATACATTGTAAGCTCTGGAGCATTCTCAATATACATTGTAAGCTCTGGAGCATTCTCAATATACATTGTAAGCTCTGGAGCATTCTCAATATACATTGTAAGCTCTGGAGCATTCTCAATATACATTGTAAGCTCTGGAGCATTCTCAATATACATTGTAAGCTCTGGAGCATTCTCAATATACATTGTAAGCTCTGGAGCATTCTCAATATACATTGTAAGCTCTGGAGCATTCTCAATATACATTGTAAGCTCTGGAGCATTCTCAATATACATTGTAAGCTCTGGAGCATTCTCAATATACATTGTAAGCTCTGGAGCATTCTCAATATACATTGTAAGCTCTGGAGCATTCTCAATATACATTGTAAGCTCTGGAGCATTCTCAATATACATTGTAAGCTCTGGAGCATTCTCAATATACATTGTAAGCTCTGGAGCATTCTCAATATACATTGTAAGCTCTGGAGCATTCTCAATATACATTGTAAGCTCTGGAGCATTCTCAATATACATTGTAAGCTCTGGAGCATTCTCAATATACATTGTAAGCTCTGGAGCATTCTCAATATACATTGTAAGCTCTGGAGCATTCTCAATATACATTGTAAGCTCTGGAGCATTCTCAATATACATTGTAAGCTCTGGAGCATTCTCAATATACATTGTAAGCTCTGGAGCATTCTCAATATACATTGTAAGCTCTGGAGCATTCTCAATATACATTGTAAGCTCTGGAGCATTCTCAATATACATTGTAAGCTCTGGAGCATTCTCAATATACATTGTAAGCTCTGGAGCATTCTCAATATACATTGTAAGCTCTGGAGCATTCTCAATATACATTGTAAGCTCTGGAGCATTCTCAATATACATTGTAAGCTCTGGAGCATTCTCAATATACATTGTAAGCTCTGGAGCATTCTCAATATACATTGTAAGCTCTGGAGCATTCTCAATATACATTGTAAGCTCTGGAGCATTCTCAATATACATTGTAAGCTCTGGAGCATTCTCAATATACATTGTAAGCTCTGGAGCATTCTCAATATACATTGTAAGCTCTGGAGCATTCTCAATATACATTGTAAGCTCTGGAGCATTCTCAATATACATTGTAAGCTCTGGAGCATTCTCAATATACATTGTAAGCTCTGGAGCATTCTCAATATACATTGTAAGCTCTGGAGCATTCTCAATATACATTGTAAGCTCTGGAGCATTCTCAATATACATTGTAAGCTCTGGAGCATTCTCAATATACATTGTAAGCTCTGGAGCATTCTCAATATACATTGTAAGCTCTGGAGCATTCTCAATATACATTGTAAGCTCTGGAGCATTCTCAATATACATTGTAAGCTCTGGAGCATTCTCAATATACATTGTAAGCTCTGGAGCATTCTCAATATACATTGTAAGCTCTGGAGCATTCTCAATATACATTGTAAGCTCTGGAGCATTCTCAATATACATTGTAAGCTCTGGAGCATTCTCAATATACATTGTAAGCTCTGGAGCATTCTCAATATACATTGTAAGCTCTGGAGCATTCTCAATATACATTGTAAGCTCTGGAGCATTCTCAATATACATTGTAAGCTCTGGAGCATTCTCAATATACATTGTAAGCTCTGGAGCATTCTCAATATACATTGTAAGCTCTGGAGCATTCTCAATATACATTGTAAGCTCTGGAGCATTCTCAATATACATTGTAAGCTCTGGAGCATTCTCAATATACATTGTAAGCTCTGGAGCATTCTCAATATACATTGTAAGCTCTGGAGCATTCTCAATATACATTGTAAGCTCTGGAGCATTCTCAATATACATTGTAAGCTCTGGAGCATTCTCAATATACATTGTAAGCTCTGGAGCATTCTCAATATACATTGTAAGCTCTGGAGCATTCTCAATATACATTGTAAGCTCTGGAGCATTCTCAATATACATTGTAAGCTCTGGAGCATTCTCAATATACATTGTAAGCTCTGGAGCATTCTCAATATACATTGTAAGCTCTGGAGCATTCTCAATATACATTGTAAGCTCTGGAGCATTCTCAATATACATTGTAAGCTCTGGAGCATTCTCAATATACATTGTAAGCTCTGGAGCATTCTCAATATACATTGTAAGCTCTGGAGCATTCTCAATATACATTGTAAGCTCTGGAGCATTCTCAATATACATTGTAAGCTCTGGAGCATTCTCAATATACATTGTAAGCTCTGGAGCATTCTCAATATACATTGTAAGCTCTGGAGCATTCTCAATATACATTGTAAGCTCTGGAGCATTCTCAATATACATTGTAAGCTCTGGAGCATTCTCAATATACATTGTAAGCTCTGGAGCATTCTCAATATACATTGTAAGCTCTGGAGCATTCTCAATATACATTGTAAGCTCTGGAGCATTCTCAATATACATTGTNGCGTTTGCATGTAAATAAATCGTCTGGGTTATTAAATTAATTTCTCTCACACGTACGAAGTATATTTCGCAGCCGATCCTTTCATTTAGACAAACTGCAAATATTTCAAAGTAAGAATGTTTTTAATCTTTTTAATTAACTTTAATTTGATAATTATACGGGTACCGTAATTATAAAATGTACCGCATTTATAGCGCATTGAACCACCCTGATACGGAACAATAAACACTGACACGCTAGTTTTTCACACCTTTATTGACATTACACAACATATTAACACCAACTGCCTGCCGAGTGTCGTTTAACCTCTAAGGGATTATAATCGGTTAAACGGACTGTAGAATACAGCAATCAAGCTGTGAGCGCCGCCATCTTTGAAGGTTTCTGAAAATACGAAAATACGAAAAATAGTTGCATAAAATGGACAGTTGGAGAAAAAACGGGATCCAAGCACCCCCCGCGTTATATTGGATACAGCGTTATAACGGATCGCGTTATAAAGGAGCTATAGTGTATGCCTCGCTCTGTGAGAATTGTGGGGAATAACTGAAAGATGTACTTCATGAGGGATTGGGAACATACTGAAGTACAAACAGTATGACAAATATATATGCCTCGCTCTGTGAGAATTGTGGGGAATTACTGAAAGATGTACTTCATGAGGGATTGGGAACAGCGTGAAGTACAACTAATATATATTGGTGGAAATAGGTGGTTGAGTTATGGCATAAACCACCATATTGAAGTATGCACTCAGATATTTGGAAATAGTGCAAAAAGTTAAACTATATAGTTTAACGTTAATAATGACTGAAATAATTTTTTGTTTAAGATTCTCATTCAGATATCTCATGGTTGTTTACTATGCATGTAGTACTATACTGTCACTAATTGATAGAAGTTGACATTTAGCATGCTTGTCATGGAAAGAGACTTAAGAAGCAAAACATTCCGGTGACAGAGTCAGATGCAGAATAAGACATTTGTCTTTGATAATTCTCTTCTTTGATCTCTTGTAAACAAATTTGGAGCAGTACCATAGCCCGACACCAGTTCTGGCTATTCTACGTTAAACCCACAAGTGTGTGCAAAATTATTAAGAATAGGAAAGGGTGCAGGATTTTAATTTAAAAGGGGGGAAATTTTCAAAACATTACAAGGTTTATTATAAAATGATCATCTGCAAAAACATAGATTGGAACCACTTTTCTGTTTGTCTAACGATTGTGTGAATACATCGATAGTTAACGGGCAGTAATTTTGCATGAAAAGTGCAACTGTATGATAACAAAACATGCCTGCGATGTTATGATAGCAGACTCAGTTTAGACTGTGTATCAAATGGAAATCATGTTTCTTCTTTTAAGATGTCATTCCACATGTATAATAGTGTTTCAAACATGAAGCATGTTGCTCAGACTCCGACAGACTTGTATATACTGTGTACAGGAGGTGTTATCCTGTGATAAGAGAACTATGCGAGCAGTGAAATATCAGGTGACTGAATCATGATTCATTTTGGTTGACCCATCCACCAAGCTGCTACTCTCATTGACTGATCTGAAAAGAACAGGACTAAATCATTTAGCCTTGTATTATCTTGGTGCTACAGCCCCCTCCGCCCAAGACCCCCTCCTCCCAAGACCCCCTTTGAAAGCCCTTAATCCCAAACTCCCTCCTCCCAGGGCCCAACCCCCCCCCCTTCCAAAGCCTTTACTCCCAATAGTGTCAAAACTTAGTATAGAACCGAAACTTACTCATCTTACAAACTATTTAAATAATAATAATAATAATAATTAAAAAGCAAACAAAAACATGTTGAAATGTGTACATTACACTTCCTGAGGTAAGGTGTAAAATTTGCATGATTTGCCATGTTTTTGAAACCTTGTGGTTTGAATTAAAAATTTATGATGATGTTGAAATGTGTACATTACACTTCCTGAGGTTAGGTGTAAAATTTGCATGATTTGCCATGTTTTTGAAACCTTGTGGTTTGAATTAAAAATTTATGATGCTGTCTACATGTTGCACCTGCATTAAAATTAGTTTTGAATCAAGTTAGAGAACATATAAAGCTGACTAAGATAAATCAGTCTCTTTCTGGAAAATTGGGTGAAAAACATGTGCTTACTGTGCCGTCCCAGATTAGCCTGTGAGGATGGCACAGGGACAACCCTTTCCGCTTTTATGGAATTTTTCGTTTAGTGTCTTCTTAGAAAAAATCCAGAAAGTGTCATTCCTGATTAGCCTGTCAGACTGCACATGCTAATCTGGGATCAAACTTTACACACATGCATTAAGCCCCATTTTAACCCTTTGAGCGCTGGAACCGGATTTTGAAGGCCTTTGCAAACAGTTTGGATCCAGATGAGACACCACAGAACGTGGCATCTCATCAGGATCCAAACTGTTTGCTATTCTGATAGTATTCTTTGAAAAAAAATCAAAGAAAATGCTCATTTTAGAAATTTAGCAGACAACATTTTAGCAGACGACAAATTTCCCAGCATGCAAAGGGTTAACAGAGAGAGGCTCAAATGATTTGTTATCCTCTCAGTCCACTTGGAGGCTTAGCCACCTTAGTTGAAGTTGACGCCAATTGCATACAGACAAACAGACAGAACAATTATGGCTTAACCCCTTGCAGATGTTATAAAATAATACTGACATCCACACTTGTTATGGTTCCTTATTGTCAGTCAATATAAATGGTGACATTAATGTTGTTGAAATAATGACAAGTACATTTGTATGGGAAAGCATGATGATGCAGGACAAGTCCCAGAGTGATGCAATTGTATGTGCTTCACATGCACTAGATTACCAAATGAACTTTCAGACCATGCTGAACAAGGAAGCTGCTTAGCCTCTTACATTTAACCCTTTGCATGCTGGGAAATTTGTCATCTGCTAAAATGTCGTCTGCTGAATTGCTAAAATTAGCATTTTCTTCGATTTTTTTCCAAGAATACTATCAGAATAGCAAACAGTTTGGATCCTGATGAGACGCCACGTTCTGTGGCGTCTCATCTGGATCCAAACTGTTTGCAAAGGCCTTCAAAATTCGGTTCCCGCACTGAAAGGGTTAAATATGTGTCCCTACAAGCATTATCAAATGATTCAGTTTGAATCTCTTTGTTGACTCAGTCTGTATCTTTGTACAAGAGACTGTTATTGGCATGATTACTATGATTCTATGTCAATCATTAATCATGAGCTTGCAATTGTAATGGTTTTCTTTTCAACACTTTAACATGGTAACACAGTTTACTTGAAATATAGTAGTACTTTAGTTGAATCAAATATACATTCCAAAATTCCAATGTACTGAAATGTTTTTAAATTAAGGAACTTGTACGTACAGATAGTCTCTTGAGGTGCACTTGCAAGATTGTTTTCCTTCTTTCTCAAGTACCATAAAAGCGACTTTCCCTATTGAGGAAAAATTACAAAATTCCCAAATTGCCTTCAGAAAAATTCCCAAAGGGAACGAAAGTTGCGTCAATTTCGTTCCAAAAGCGCATTATATGCAAGTGAACAAATAAAAAGAGCACTGAAACTGAATTTTTCAGCGAAAAAGGCATGTAAAAGATATTTAGATGGGTTTTTGCAATTAAGTACCAATCATTTAAAAAGACCCATAAGTCCCAATCTGAAGATTTCATGACACAAAATTTCCTGATTTCAGGGTTGTGTGGGCTTTTTTTCCCCAATTGGAACGATACCGTTACTTTTTCAAATTGGGCAAAACAAGGATGACTTTATCGTCAGTAAATTATCTATCAGAAAGTGCTATATCTTCCTTTGGCGTTCTCTCAGGCCTTTTTTAGCTTTAGGCGTGAATTCATATTTTACACATTAAAGCAATTCCTCTAAAAAGTACAAAGCCTTAAAAATACATCTATAAAACAGTACATTACCGAATACATTCTTAACACATAAAAGTCACTCCTCTAAAAAGTAGAAGGCCTTAAAAATACATCTATAAAACAGTAGGTTTCCCTGAAATAATTGGCAACTAGAAATTTGATATTTCCTGCGGTTCCTGTGCATTGTTCATAGGAAATATACGAGCATAAAAGGAACTAATCAATGTTAATTGCAAGTGAGCACACCTTGGCTATACAGTGAAGTGACAAAATACTGGCAGGAAAAATGGACCAATAGCATAAATTATTCACGTTATTAAGGATGCCTAGTGTCTGTACATAGGCATATTTACGTCATAGTGATTCATGTGGTATTAGTGTGCAACTATAAATATTTTCTATGACTGCAGTGGAAACTTTATTTTCTGAGGGCTTTCCATGTTTCACATGATATATTGAATATTTAACAAATAATTTGCAGAACGAAATTCAACAATTACAAGATTATGAGTTGTCAACATAATCTCATTATACCCCCATTACCATTGGTAATGGGGGCTATACAGGAGTCACTTTGTCTGTCAGTCTGTCTGTCCTGAAAATTCATCCTATCTTGACCAAACTTGGCCAAAAGTTGTTTCTAGATGATGTCTAGACCAAGTTTGAATATGGGTCATGCCGGGTCAAAAACAAGGTCACGGGGTCACTTAGTGTGTTTTAAACCGAAAGTTTGTCCGGACCATAACTATGTCATTTATCGTTAGATTTTAAAATGACTTGGTACATTTGTTCACCATTATTAGACGGTGTGTCGCCAAAAGAAGTACGTCAAAAGCTCCAAGGTCAAGGTCACACTTAAAGTTCAAAGGTCAAATGCTTGTCCGGGCCATAACTATGTCGTTTATTGAGAGATTTTAAAATCATTTGGAACGTTTGTTCACAATCATTGGAAGGTGTGTCGCGCAAAAGAATTACATTGATATCTCCAAGGTAAAGGTCACACTTTGAGTTCAAAGGTAAAAAATGGCCAAAAATGAGCTTGTCGGGCCAAAACTATTACGTTCATTGGACAGTGTGTCGTGCGAAAGAATTACGTCGATATCTCCAAGGTCAAGGTCACACTTTGAGTTCAAAAGTCAAAATTGGCCATAAATGAGCTTGTCTGGGCCATAACTATGTCGTTCATTGTGAGATTTTAAAATCATTTGGCACATTTTTTCACCATCATTGGACAGTGTGTCGCGTCAAAGAATTACGTTGATATCTACAAGATCAAGGTCAAAAAAGGCCATAAATGAGCTTGACTTGTCCATAACTATGTCGTTCATTGTGAGATTTTAAAATCATTTAACATATTTGTTCACCATCATTTGACGGTGTGTTGCGCAAAAGAATTATTTCGATATCTCCAAGGTCAAGGTCACACTTAAAGTTCAAAGGTCAAAAATG
Source organism: Dreissena rostriformis (assembly GCA_007657795.1). Taxonomy (NCBI): domain Eukaryota; kingdom Metazoa; phylum Mollusca; class Bivalvia; order Myida; family Dreissenidae; genus Dreissena; species Dreissena rostriformis. The sequence goes on along the minus strand of VMBQ01004198.1, from coordinate 28,363 downwards.
GCCATATATAAGCTTGTCCGGGCCATAACTTTGTCTTTTATTGTGAGATATTAAAATCATTTTGCACATTTATTCACAATCATTGGACGGTGTGTTGTGTGAAAGAATTACTTCGATATCTCCAAGGTCAAGGTCACACTTTGAGTTCAAAGGTCAAAAATGGTCATAAATGAGCTTGTCCGGGCCGTAACTATGTAATTCATTGTGAGATTTTAAAATGACTCTGTACATTAATTTTGTTCACAGTCATTGGACAGCGTGTCATGCGAAGAATTCAAGAGTTCAAAGGTCAAAATGGCCATAAATGATAATTGCATAATAATTCTTAAAAATCACCATAAATTAGCTTCTCTTGTTTTGCGAAGACAGCATGCACAATATTCTGTGTCAATGCAGCATGTGGAGGTATAACTCACATCTGTGACAAAGCTCTAGTTTGACATGAAGTAATATATGTATCCTGAAATTCATTTGGGAAAACCCACTTATCTGCTGGTACAAATAAATCTGACCCATTAATAATCCTTTCAAAATCACACACTGTATCAACCGTTATTATTTCAGTCAAGCTATCATTGGTTGATATACATGTAATGGACTAGTATGATAAGTGGGGTTTTCTAAACTCGTGCAAATTCCGGGATCAGTCTATTGCCACTACATCTTGATTTTGTGCTTCAATTCTTAACTTTTCTGAAAATGATTATGGATCAATAGAGAAATTGGCTAACAAAAAAATGCAGAAAGAATTAACACAGACCAGTGCAGAACGAATTAACACAGACCAGTGAAGAAAGAATTAACACAGACCAGTGCAGAAAGAATTAACACAGACCAGTGCAGAAAGAATTAACACAGACCAGTGCAGAAAGAATTAACACACACCTGTGCATGATTCAATGTGTCATGCTGTCATGATTTTTGCTGTAGACTTTTCTGACAATAAAAAATGTCATCTTCATTTGCATATTCTAGTTAAAGTGCTTCATGATTTTGTTGTGTTCTCCCCATAAATGGCCAAGAAGCACATGAAATCTAGATATTTTCGGACAATTCTGATGTCTTCTGCTTGTGGCGACGCATGGTGGGCGTTAAAGCGATTAGCGATATGAAGCTGTTATACAAGGTTAATCTGCACCAAGTCTTAGATTCACTGAAGAGTCAGGCAGCCTTGGCTTTATACGCAATAAATCTCCCGACCATCAGTGCCTGGAGAAAATATGTCGTATTGATTCTATGAGAATTCTGGGGAATTACTGAAAGATGTACTTCATGAGGGATTGGGAACAGCGTGAAGTACAACAAATATATATGAGCCTTGCTTTTGGTAGAAGGGAGTTTAATGCATGTGCATAAAGTGTCATCCCAGATTATTTTTTGTTTAAAGAACTTCAATTCTTAGAAAAAATCCAGTCTAGGCAGAAAGTGTCATCCCTGATTAGCCTGTGCAGACTCCACAGGCTAATATGGGATGAAACTTTATGCAAATGCATTAAGCCCCCTTTCCCCAGAGGATATATTGGTGGAAATAGATGGTTGAGTTGTGGCATAAACCACCACATTGAAGTACGCACTCAGATATTTTAAACATGAAATACTGCATTGCATATATTTCCTTGTGATATTGCAGATATACTAATATTCCATTGTATTTTAAGTTGTTTGTATTAAAAGTGATATGATGTATCTACCAAGCTATTCAAGTATTACAATAAGTTATTTGAGTTTTCTTGCATATAAACGACAATTCAATGTAATTCTAGCAATAAGTTTGTTGTTTAGATTATTTGCATTGTATATCCATTACTTTTGCATGATGTGTCTTTCCTCGTTAACTAATTTTTAGCTCGGCTGTTTTCGAAGAAAACCCGAGGTATTGTTATAACCAGCTCGTCCGCCGTCCGCGTCTTCCGAAAACTTTAACATTGGCCTTAACTTTTGCAATATTAAAGATAGCAACTTGATATTTGGCATGCATGTGTATCTCATGGAGCTGCACATTTTGAGTGGTGAAAGGTCAAGGTCAAGGTTATCCTTCAAGGTCAAAGGTAAAAAAAAAACTGCACCCACAGCCGATTGTTGGCACCCGCTATGCGGTGCTCTTGTTATACAGTCATTATAGGGTACTTGGATACAGTGGTATTGCCTTATTTGGGTAAATTTAGCAAGTAGGTACAGCGTTAATTGGTCAACTTTGGGTTTGTGGGTTAATTCCTAGGCCTTAAGTACTATACATTATGCTATAATATTATATTTGTGACAGATCTCATAAATTACAGCATCTGCAAGTGTGGGTTTTAGTTCACTCATATAAGCTCTGGAGCATTCTCAATTCTGATCAGTATCAGCTGCAATGAAGTGCGTAGAATGTAAATGATCAATATATAGAGCGATTTAATTTACTGGATGCTGAAAAGCTGAAACATTTAATCCTGTTATTTCCTTTTTACCAACTTTAGAATGAATTCTGGTTTGTCACTAATTGATTGAAGTTGACATTTAGCATGCTTGTCATGGCTGGAGACTTAAGAAGCTTGAACATTATGGTGACAGAATCAGATGCAGAATAAGACATTTGTCTTGGATAATTATCTTCTTTTATCTCTTGCAAACAAATTTGAAGCTGAGTACTGTTGATATGTCTCAGGCCTTTTCCTGGCGTATCCATTCTACGGGTCCATTAAACGGACCCATTCCCAAAGCAAAATGGTAAAAAAAATCCCCCCCCCCCTAAAAAAAAAATCCCAATTAAAAAAATAATTGTTAAAAAAATAATTGTTTTTTATTGTTAACAAATTAATTGTCTTCATGCAATATAAGAGTGAAGCATTTGAAAAAAGTGTTGGCTGAAATTCATATGTTCAAACATTAAACCCTTGACTGAATCAAAATCTTCCACTTGTCCAAAATATGTCAAAGTATGCCAACAACAGAAGTCCATATCTACTACCGGGACATATTCTCTCAACATTGTAATCTCTTTCAAAACTCAATTTTCATCAATTACGTTTGTTACCTTCAATGGGCGAATTTTACCATCATGGTTAACTTAAAAATACCAAAGTTTTACATTTTACAGTATTGCGAACTGCACATTGCAAGCATATTAAAACTTGCCTATTACCATAACAATATCTTTTTATCAGGATCCATGCTAATTGTGCGTGCCTATTGATAATCACATTTTGTATCATTAAACTTTATGGTCACTAAGTAATTACGCTGAGAGCAAATTGTTCGTTCATTCACCTGATAATATTGTAATGATTTACTTATCTTTACTATGACATTTTGCAGATTTTCTGGATCACTGGTGACATTTTGCAGATTTTTTAGATCACCGGTCAAGTTTATGATAATTATATAATGAATTCAAACAGTATGATACACAAAATTACCCTGTTGATGACCTTTACTCAAAATTGTTAATGCTGATTGTTCACATGTACACCTGTATAAAAAATAAGTTAATTTATCAAACTGTGCATGGTTTTAAATCATTTATTGTCTGTAGATTGTTTTGTACAATTATATAGTAACGGTAATCATGTTAACAAATTGTACATGGTTTCAACCAACTTATTAACAAAAAGTTATGTTGGCAATTTAAACATTATTAAATTGTACAAGGTTTAATAAAATTTGTGTTGGCAAAAGGATTAGTTAAGTCTTAACTATAGCAAGAATATGTAATTTAGTTTTTAAGCACTTATTTATAATGTTAGTCAGGGCTTGACATTAACGGTAATGGTATTGGTCGGGACAACCAAAATATAGGTCTGGTTTGAAGTCCAAAAACAAGCTGCAAGTCTGACTGGACAAGTGTTAAAAGTCAAGGTCTTTTTTCCCTCTAATGCTGCTTCTATAATGATTGTAACATAATTATAAGATATATATGCTTTTAAATGATTTGTCAAATACAATTAAAGTTAAAAATTATTGTGTATGTGGTAAAATTACTGAAAACGTACACAGTATATTATGTTACATTTTAGGGTCAAGACAAGTAACTTTTTGGCGCAGACAAGTGAGTGTTTCGGAACTAGTCTGATTAGGCAATTGAATTTGAAATGAAATACCCTGTAAGTTATTGCCCATGGGCAAAGCACATGTAATCTCTATCCCAGCTGTTGCAGCACTGGGCTTTGTTCCAATGAGACAGCATCCGCAATCCTATACATACAGGAAGCATGTTTACGTGCATTGTATCCATGATGTTTAATAATTGTCTTTTTCTTATGCCAGAAATGTGGCATTGCAAAAGTTTGCATTGGCTACGTGTGCAATGTGCTTATTGCATATGTACCTGTAGTATGCGTGAACATTATAAGTGTACCCTGGTATATATGATTTAGCATTGAAATCCCCAAAATGGGTGTGGCTCGGTATCATTCTAAATCATTTTTCTTGCGTTTTTTTGTATAAACATTGTGCGTGAAAACTGATATACAGATTAAAATTATCCCACCTGATCAGTTAACACTTCTTTGTAATCAATGGCCGAGCGAAATGGAAGCATGAGATCAGTCAACACCTCTTTGAAATCAATGGTTTAAAGAAACCGAAGTATGAATGCATCATGGCAGTCAGTCGTATTCTTATTTCAATATCAAACTGGAAATTTGAATTGTTATTGTCCCCGAATCGATAGCAGTCTTGATAATAGCCTACAGCACCCATAACAAACCATTTGAAGCAGTGGGTGACATATTTATCTGACAATCTTCATTTATCAGGGTACAGAACTAGATATTGTGGGCCAGATAATATCTTAAGTCCGCAAGCCATAGTTTGCACCATGCTACTCTCCCTTGATTTTTTGTCCTCTTTCATAACTTAATTTTTTGCTAAGGTTTACATGCACTTTATGCGTATAGAGGCTAATTGTTCGTAAGTGGCTTGTCAATATTTGATGGGCTCTTACATTTCTTTTCAACGAGTATGATTTCGCAATCTTTAATTGTTTTCTTTATGAAAAGATTTGTACTTGCATTGCTTAAGTTAATGTGTGGACCTCTTTGTCCACATTGTTTGTTCCTCAAACATGACTGTGGGTATTGCGTCTAGTAATTTTATTAAAATATGTCTTTTTCTATTGCACAGAAAGCAATGCTCTGTGAAAGTTACTCAGCAGACAAAACAACCCATTTATTCCAATGTGAAGATATTTATTATTTCCGGGATAGATTTTTTTTTCGCCAACTAGCTGCTTCACAACTGGTGACTTTTTCTCATACTTGTCAATAACAAAGCCTTTGGGTGATTATTTTCAAAACAATGGTCTCACTTGTGATGATTAATATTCCTTTTTCTTTAATGGATAAACTGGAAATATAGTAGGATGTTGCACCTATTCCGTTTTTACTTTTAAATGTGATATTTTAGTAAGTTTAACTGCGAAATAACTGGTGGATAAAGTCTCATAGTGAATACAAAAAAAAAGAAAAAAAAAATCACTTTACCATGCACACACACAAATTTGTTAATGCTGATTGTTCACATGTATACCTGTATAAAAAATAAGTTAATTTATCAAAATGTGCATGGTTTAAAATCATTAATTGTCTGTAGATTGTTTTGTACAATTATAGTAAGGTTAATCATGTTAACCAATTGTACTTGGTTTCAACCAAACCAACTTATTAACAAAAAGTTATGTTGGCAATTTAAACAATATTAAATTGTACAAGGTTTAATAAAATTTGTGTTGGAAAAAGAATAAGTTAAGTCTTAACTATAGCAAGAATATGTAATTTAGTTTTTAGCATAGGTGCAACGGTGCGTTGGCATCGAATTTAATGGATTCGCACGAATTCTGGACGAGTATTGTGTCTGTAAAATATTAAATGAAAAGCTGTAAATGTATCAAATCGGAAAAGAAAACGGATGGTTGCATAATGGTAATTCTACGTATTTATTTTCATAGTTATGTCATTTTGTAACCATTCACATTCGTCACGATTTGGAATTCCCGTTTCTAAAAATAGAACATTTTGGTAGCATGTACCAACAAGGGAGGCGACTCGTGATGTCACAAATCGTTAACAGGTCAAAATATACTAAATAATTTCCTTATATGTTTCAATGTAAAAGCGACAACTTTGAGTGAAAATAAATACAACATTTTGCAAATAAAGACCCCAATAACCATACTTTTTCTTGACGGGCATTCTTAGCTGAATCGATTTAAGCAATAAAAAAGATATTTCATGTTCAAACCAAAAAAGAATTCGACTCAAATCAAAATCGACTGTTTTTGCACCTTCTTTTTTTCGACCGTTTTCTAGTGGATTGTAACCTTTTTGCAGTGCCATTTTTTACTTTAATCTCTTACTTTATCCTATTTCAGGGATTTAGCAGTGAACACCAATTCTTACCCTATCAATATTTCCAAACGATAAAACCAGAACAACAGTCTAAAGTGTAAAACATGCCTTCGAGGAAAATATGATGATTTGTTTAGAGAGAACAGCCCTTCATGACTCGATTATTTAGTATATTAAAACCAACATTTACTTCAGCAGCAACTTCCCTGTATCTTGCAACTATGCTTTCAACGCCATCGGCGCTCTCGTTAAGCACTTATTTATAATGTTAGTCAGGGCTTGACATAAACGGTAATCCGATTGGTCGGGACAACCAAAATATAGGTCTGGTTTGAAGTCCAAAAACAATCTGCAAGTCTGACAGGACAAGTGTAAAAAATCAAGGTCTTTTTCCCCTCTAATGCTGCTTCTATAGTGATTGTAACATAATTATGAGATATATAATGCTTTTAAATGATTTGTCAAATACAACTGAAGTTAAAAATTTATGTATATGTGGTAAAATTACTGAAAACTTACACAGTATACAGTATTATGTTACATTTTAGGGTCAAGACAAGTTACTGTTTGGCGCAGACAAGTGAGTGTTTCGGAACTACATGTAGTCTGATTAGGCAATTGAATTTGAAAGTTAATGCCCTGTAAGTTATTGCCCATGGTCAAAGCACAATCATGTAATCTCTATCCCAGCTGTCGCAGCAATGGGCTTTGTTCCAATGAGCCAGCATCCGCAATCCTATACATGCAAGAAGCATGTTTGCGTGCATTGTATCCATGATGTTTAATAATTGTCTTTTTCTTATGCCAGAAATGTGGCATTGCAAATGTTTGCATGGGCTACGTGTGCAATGTGCTTATTGCATATGTACCTGTAGTATGCGTGAACATTATAAGTGTACCCTGGCCCCGTGTTCACAAAACGATTTTGCAATCGAAAATCGATTTTAACTGACATTGATTTTCATTTTTGCCTATCAACTACAATGGAAATCAATTTTCAATGACAAGCAAAATCGATTTTCGATTGCAAAAAAATGTTTTGTGAACACGGGGCCTGGTATATATGATTTAGCATTGAAATCCCCAAAATGGGTGTGGTTCGGTATCATTTGAATTTTCTTGTGTGTGTTTATTTCTATTACACATAAATAAATATCCCACCTGATCAGTTAACACTTCTTTGTAATGAATGGCCGAACGAAATGGAAGCATTAAATCAGTCAACACGTCTTTGAAATCAATGGTTTAAAGAAACCGAAGCATAAATGCATCAGGGCAGTCAGTCGTATTCATATTTGATATCAAAATGGAAATTTGACTGGTAATTGTCCCCGAATCAATAACAGTCTTGATAATAGCCGACATTTCCCATAACAAACCATTTAAAGTAGTTGGTGACAATCTATTTATCTGACAATCTTGATTGATCAGGGTACAGAACTAGATATTGTGGGCCAGATAATATCTTAGTCCGCAAGCCATAGTTTGCACCATGCTACTCTCCCTTGATTTTTTTTGTCCTCTTTCATAACTTAATTTTTTGCTTAGGTTTACATGCACTTTATGCGTTTAGAGGCTAATTGTTTGTAAGTGGCTCGTCAATATTTGACAGGCTCTTACATTTCTTTTCAGCGCGTATGATTTCACAATCTTTAATTGTTTTCTTCATGAAAAGATATGTACTTTCTCTCAATCTTTAATGGTTTTGCGTGGACCCCTTTGTTCAAGATGTTTGTTCCTCAAACATGAATGTGGGTAACTGCGTTTAGTAATTTTATTAAAATATGTCTTTCTATTGCACAGAAAGCAATGCTTCGTGATAAAAACTCATTGAAACAAAACAACCGATTGATTCCAACGTTAAGATATTATTTCCGGGAAAAATATGTTTTGGCCAGGTATCTGCTTCACAACTCGAGACTTTTACTCATTGAGCGTCAATAACAAAGCCTTTGGGTGATTATTTTCAAAACAATGGTCTGTGAAACTGTGATGATTGATATTCCTTTTTTGTTTATTGATAAACAAGAAAAAATAGTAGGATGTTGCACCTATTCCCCTTTCTACATATAACCTGATATTTTAGTAAGTTTAACTGCGATATAACTGTTGGATGGAGTCTGATCCTGAATATAATATTTTAAATATATACAAAAATTCACAATACCACACACGCAAAATGGTGTTATACACGTTAAGCGTTCTTTAACCACGTGACATTTATTATTTATCTCTCCATGTTGGCTTGTTAATAACTAATATATTTCTGCAGAAGTATGATGTAACAGCTTTTCATGGATTTTGCCTATGAAGTTGTCATTTAAACTATGTCAAACATTTATAGCAATGTCATGTAAAATTGTTGGCCGAGGACAGCTAGATAATTGCTGTGTGTCTCATATATTATAAACAAGCCTGCAGAGGGCAGTCACAATTATTATTTAGTTTAAACCTATTTATTTTTGCTCGATCGCATCGAAAGCCTAAAGAACGCTCCCACTGTGGGGATCGAACCTGTTACCTCCCGATCACTATGCGGACACCATGTCCACTACGCTATATTAAAGTTGTATAGACATATTGTATGTATTATTTATTGCACCAACAGATTAAGTCCCAAAGTGGAGTTTATCTTATGTTTCAGTTATTTATTAGTTAAATGTTTAGGTACTTTCACAAACAATTGAAGCAAAAATTTAGCCCGTTAGCAAAATATTTATAACAAAAATATAGACCGTCATGGATTAATAATGAGTTTTTAATAACAAAAGTGGGAAAAGGGGGAGTGTCTGTTTAATCGGAAATACATAAAATTTTGAAACAGAGGTGTAAAACCATCAATATTGTTTGCTCTGCAAGTAGCTTTATGGTTACTTAAACAAGTGTAGGCTTTGTACTTGGTTGTTTTCAAGCTTGCTAACTTTCCTAGGGCCAAATAAAATGTTCATGAAAGGAAGTGTAGCTTGTTGAGTAATACAAGAAATCGTGCTGTCTGTTTTGAGCATTTCTGTTAAAGCTGTGTGTTTGAATCATTGCACTGATACTTAAAACAAAAATATTAAAATGAAGGCTACCTGGAACCAAGAGAACTACTTTAATAAATAAATAAATCAACAATTATTTACTTGACTTTATAAGGATTGAGTTAACAAGTATTTACTTGACTAAAGTAAGAATTGAGCGTGCAAATGATTGGTTTATATTTTATGTTAAATAATAGCGCATGCTTAAATATATTAAAGTGGTAAATAATAGCACATGGTTAATTATATTTAAGTGGTAAATAGTAGCACATGCTTATTTATATTTAAGTGGTAAATAGTAGCACATGCTTATTTATATTTAAGTGGTAAATAGAAGCACATGCTTATTTATATTTAAGTGGTAAATAATAGCACATGCTTAATTATATTTAAGTGGTAAATAATAGCACATGGTTATTTAAATTTAAGTGGTAAATAGTATCACATGCTTATTTATATTTAAGTGGTAAATAGTAGCACATGCTTATTTATATTTAAGTGGTAAATAATAGCACATGCTTATTTACAGTTAAGTGGTAAATAGAAGCACATGCTTATTCATATTTAAGTGGTAAATAATAGCACATGCCTAATTATATTTAAGTTGTAAATATAAGCACATGCTTATTTATATTTAAGTGGTAAATAGTAGCACATGCTTATTTATATTTAAGTGGTAAATAGTAGCATATACTTAATTATATTTTAGTGGTAAATAATAGCACATGCTTAATTATTTCAGGAGCAAATAATGGCACATGCTTTATTATATTTTAGTGGTAAAAAATATCACTCGCTAAATTATATTTTAGTGGTAAATGGTAGCAGTCGCGCCAAATTATATTTCAGAGGTAAATAATAGCACGTATGTAATTACATTTTAGTGGTAAATAATAGCACATGCTTAATTCTATTTTGGTGATAAATTATAGCACATGCTTAATTCTATTTTGGTGATAAATAATAGCACATGCTTAATCATATTTCCGTGGGAAATATATAGAACATGCTTAATCATATTTTGGTGGTAAATTATAGGTCATGCTTAATTATATTTTTAAGTGGTGAATAATAGCATATGCTCAATCAATTTAATTTGAATCATAGGAGAAATAACCTTAGACAAACTAAAAGGCAGGGCAAACTGTGTTTTTTCAACTGGTTATTTAGTAGGCCATCACAAATTGATCAGTTGTTTGACGGAACTTGGCCCTTACATATTGGAGCTAGCAAATGCTATTAAAATTATTTATTTTTCAAATTCCATTTTGGATATAATTAGAGGCAAGATCAAAGCGCAGAATAAAATACATATTTGTTTAGGATTTCTGCCAAATCTATTAAGCTTATTAAATGCAGCTATTTTGTAATATTTGATGTTTAACAAAAAATAAACAATATATGTTGTACAATATTAAGTTTATTAAAAATGATTAGAAAAAAAAAAAAACAGCTCTGCTTTAAAAAATAAATCTGATGGAAGGTGAAATGTACCATTCAGGTGCAATAAAACAATAACAATATTTGTATTTCATTTTATGAATGTTTGTAACATCTGATCAATTTATTGTGGCATTAGCTACCAATAAAAGTCACAGTGGTGTAGTGGATGTGGTGTCTTGATAATGACCAACACTATCTTCTGCAAGTCACCTGTGATTATATTGACACTTATTGAGCCTCCCTCTGGGAAAACAGGGTTTAATGCATGTGAGTAAAGTGTCGTCCCAGATTAACCTGTGCAGTCCGCACAGGCTAATCAGGGATGACACTTTCCGCCTTAACTGGATTTTTGCTAAGAAGAGACTTTCCTTAAACGAAAAATACCATATAAGTTGAAAGTGTCGTCCCTAATTAGCCTGTGCAGACTGCACAGGTTAATCTGGGATGACACTTTACGCACATGCATTAAACCCCATTTTCCCAGAGGGAGGCTCATATGAAAGTAACCAGTCAACCATATCAGGTCGTGTGCCACAGAAGAACCACTAGATGACTTATGATGAGGGAGGCTTGATTCTTATGATCACAAACAATTTATGTGCAGTCATAATTGCAAGTGTCCATTATTGACCAAAGAGCAGCTGGCAGGTCAAGTGGTCAAACTGTACTGTAACCGCTGCAGTTTAACCGCCTGAGATGACCCTTGCATTAATGTCTCTTGTAATGACAGCGTTGGGGCGGGGAACGGACAGTTATATCTTTGATGATATCTTAAGGAGGCTTTCCATCATTTGTCAAAGCAATCAAATGGCAAACAGCTTTCATTATGAATGCTAATTTACAGTCTGATGACAATGAGATTTCCCTTAAATTTCATCTTAGCGGTTTCTTTAATCAGAGTGTTGAAGCCATAGGCCTTATAGGACTTATAATTTTAATTGGTAACTATTTACAAAATTTACCATTCAGAGATTAAAGTGAGTGTTTTTGTTGTTCATTTCAGGTTTCAAGTAATTTTTGGCCAAGTTGAAAAATCTGTGAGAGTTTAAACACAAACCATAAAATCAGGTAAGAAAAACGCTATGCAATTTAAACAGTTTAACCTGCTACATGTGGTGGTCAAAAGAGAGTTAATAAAATCAATGCCGTCTCTTCCCTCCCCGATGACCCTTATAAAAGGTCAGCTGACCATGAAAGAGATCTCATAACATTTCCATATTTGGGACCTAACTCTTTGATCTCTCACTAAAGGCATTCTCTCTCATTTCTATTATTAATTTCCAATCAAAGACTGTTTGATATTTCTGCAACTGTCACAGAGTCACCTGCAGAAATTTTTGGAGGGAAATCGGTGATGTAAGAGATCAAAGGACTTGGTCTCAGACCCTTTACCCATGATGCACCTTTAGAACAATAACCCATGATTGACTGGTTAATGATTTGTGCATATTTGTCTCAAAATTCCCTTAAATAGAATCAGAAAGAGGAAACCCATCTGTTACTCTCAGAGACTCAGACTGGTACCTGTTTGAATGTCAAACTTGGACTGTTGAACAAACAGCCGGCCCGTTTGACTAGCAGGGACACCTGCAAGATTTCTTGGGGGGAAGAAATTTGTGGATTCCGAGTCATATTTGGAAACCTGTTGCGCAGAAGAAGGTCACTTTGAGCATTTATTCTGAGGTGTTGAATTTTTTTTGGATTTCTTTATAAAGATTGGGTAAAGTATATTTTTAATTTATTGATAATTATATTTGGATAACATCAAAGAAGTCTTAATGCAAACAGACTTCACTATCTTAAAATAAACATTCCTATATTTAGTGTCTTAAGTTTATCTTGCATTATTTAGGGTGCCACAATTTAAGTAGTTTAGTTGTATATCATGTGTTTATTTACTCTCAGTAAATCAAAGTGAGTTTCCCATATTTCAGACTGTAAACATTATGGGAGAGTTAACATTTTACCAGCCAAGCTATCTTTGGTCTGTTATTAAACATGTTTGTGCCATGGCGTATTTGTATTTATATATTATAAACTGGGAATTTATTGCTTCTAATCTCGGCTGGTGCCACTTTTGTTTCGTGTGAAAGCCCCAATACACAAATATTAATAAAAATTCAACTTTTCATAAACTCTTTATGATAGACATCTGACCACAACACAAATAAACATGGGAATGTAATCAAATATTCTATTTTTTTTATTTTATTATTGTGATTAGTGTTCCTGCAATTGTTTCCCTTTAATGCTTTGACAATGTATTGAAAGTGCTTACACATACTGTAAACATATTTAGTCTTATTTCTGTACATATATTGATTGGATAATATAACTGCTATAAATTAATAAAGAGAATAAAGAGAATATATCTAAAAGTGAACATGTTCATTTTGTCTAAATTGAAATAATATACGTTTTTTCAAGTATACAATTTTATGATAGAAATTAGATCTTCAAACAGATTTGTTGACAAATTGAATCATAACGCGGCCAATGTCTTTTTCCGCTGCATAGTCAGGACAAATACAATCAAGGCTTTATTGGGACGGGACACAAATTAAATTATACGTAAGAATCTGGTCTCATTTACAGACTATTGATATGCCAAACAAACGCACTGGTTGCGAAATGTAACAGTTCCGCCCACTAAGTCTTTTGAATTGCAATTTAAAATGCCTTTTTTCACTACTTCTCAAGAAACTTAAGCCACAGGTTTTGTGTGGATTTTTATTGCCTTATATCATGTTTTAAGATTTTTGGTTTTTACTAGAAATGTAGTGATGTTGGTAGGAGCAAATGCATATATCTTTTTATACACCTGTCTCTTGATGCATATACTGGAGGCCTAGTTTGATAACAAGTCATTTCGTATCTGGCCCTTAAGAGGTTTTGCCCTTCATTTGTACAAAAAATGAGGAATTCTCCATTTTTACTCTCTTACTCTAGGTTTTATTGTATTTTCACCAAAATTCTGGAAATGTTAACCCATATATGCCTAGCGTCTAGAAAAAAGGCCTTGGCAAACAGCGAAGACCCAGATGAGACGCCGCATGATGCGGCGTCTCATCAGGGTCTGCTCTGTTTGCCCAAAGGAATTTCTGTAAGAAATATTCTAATAATAGAAATAAATAGACTAGACATCCCTAATTTTGGAAATAAATTGATCCGATTTAGAAGGATGAGAGAGTCCACTAAGCATAAATGGGTTAATTGACATAAATTGGAGGCCAATGTCAATAACCAGCCAATTGGAACCAGGCTTTTCAGAGTTATTGTTGTTTATTTTAACAAAATATTCTGAATTCTCTGTTTCAGCTCTCTAACAATTTCAGTTTTCATAGAATCTTTACTCAAATTTCTGGAAATGTTTATTGACATAAAATGGAGGCCATATTTGCAAGAGTTTTTGCCCTTTGTTTATGCAAAAAATGCCAAATTCGCAGTTTCTGCTATCTTACTCAGTTTTCATAGAATAATTAAAAAAAAAATCTGCTAATGTTTGTTGAAATAAATAACTAGGCATATTGCGCCAAGCACTTTAGAGTTATTTAACGTCTTTATACAAAAAATGCAAAATTTGCCATTTCAGCTTTAAATTGATGCTCGACATTCACTTTTCACTTAATTTTCACCAAACTTTCCAGATATGGGGTCCATGGGTTCCATTCTTATAACGGACATATATAAGGTCTGTATTGTCCGTATTGTCCAGGATGCCCAGATCATGTTCGGACAACTTAATATTTCACAGAATTTGCCATCCAATCACTTTTCAGACAAGTCACAAATAGCTTTTTCGAAAATGGACAAGAAAGTCAAAATGTGATTTCCACTTGCAAAAAAGTGTTGCACAAATTGCGCAGTTTTCTGTCACAAATTGCATTGAAAACAGAACTTTGTGCCAATGCCATCTGGACACCTTGCTGTGGCTGTCTCATATTTGTGTTCAGCATTGTCCCCATAATGTGTCTCTTCCACAAGGTATAGTATTCACAGTGACACACGGTCGTCATGGCGATTCCTCCAATAATGTCAAGATTCATGTACCATGTAGATCAAACAAGATGTGGTATTGAAAGTTTCTCTAGCTCCCCCCNCCCCCCCCCCCCCCCACCACTCTTACCTCAATTAAAATCTGCTACCTAATACGCTTAAAAGCCTACTAAAGATGTTAACCTCATGTTATCTAAATTGTTTTAAAGGCGTGTCCACAATTTTATTGCTATTAACAATTCAGTGTTGGCGCAGTGGCTCACAAGTTGCCAGTTCTCTTGCAGTCTCTGACATAACAACAAATACACACTTTCACATTTCACAGTCTATAAACCGATGGATGTGATCGGCAAGTGTGATCTGAATTGGAGAATGAAATTCCTTTTATATGAAGAGCGGTGTATATTTGGAAAATTGTGGTGATGTACAAAAGAATTCGTCAAGATAATAGGGAATATTTTCGTCTTTTTATTTTGAGCAAGTGTACAGTATTTAGCATCAGATCTTAGACAAATATAGCAGTTTATAGTCTGTATCAGTGAGCCAGTGAAGGAGTTTTATCAGTGTGAAGTGGTGACATAAATGGAACTTTTTGAGGTAACGTTAAGAGAACATTCAATGAGGTTTTAAGAGCATAGAAGCCCCAACCCTTTCCAATGCTGTTGAGGTCTCTTGATATTTGAAAATTGTATTTCCTGATATCATTAAGGAAGTAATAGAAAAAATAAATAAATTATTGAGCTAATTTTTAAATGTTACTTGTAATACTTTAAGTGATTTATTTATTAACATGCAACTGTTAAGCCATTAACTTAATATAAAACTTTTTTTTTTTTTTAATGAAATGTAAATGCCAAGAATGTGTTACACACTTAGCATAGTAGTAGTAGTAGTAATTGTAATCATAATAATAATAATAATTATTATTATTATTGTTTATTTTTATTGTATTTAATTATTATACTATTAAATTGTGTGAATTATATACATAATTTGTTATATGCAATTGTCCATAGTAAGTTATAATTTTCCTGAAAATATTGCATTAGTAATAAGTAAGTAAAATAAGTTAATAATACATGTAAAAATACTGATTGTTGGTAAGATAAACCTTAAATTGCAAGATATTGACTTGATTCTGCTAAGTATTGACCACTTTAAAGCAATGAGTTACTTAATTGATTTTGAATTGCTAAACTATATGTAAATGCCCAATTAGAAGGGATCTTAACAGCATGAAATTTGGTGATAACCGGAGACCTGGGCAATGACTTCACTTTCAAGTATGTGAAAGATCTTTTGACTTGTTAAACAGCTCACAAATTTCAGGGGCTGTATTAAAAAAGCATCCTAAGTTGATTGTGTAGTATATTCAAAGGTGTACATTTTTAATTTTGTATATTGTTTTAAAAAATGCAGATTATATATTGTCCATACTCTTTAAATAGGGATATTTAATTATTAATTCATGCCTTCCTTTTTAGCTCACCTGAGCACAACGTGCTCATGGTGAGCTATTGTGATCGCCTTTTGTCCGTCGTGCGGCGNTCAAAAACTAGGTCACAAGGTCAAATATAAAAAAAACATGTTAAAAGTCACTTTTTTGGTCCAAAATAATCTTCATGAATCAGCTTGCATTTTTTCAGAATAGTCTAGTTCCTTTGGCTTTCAGGTGAGCGCCTCTTGTTTTTATAGCTCACCTGAGCACAGTGCGCTGTTGTCGGTTGTGCGTCATAAACATATGCCTTGTTTACACTCTACATGCTTCATTTATTGCCCAATCTTCATGAAACTTGGTCAAAATATTTTTTCCAACAATATCTCAGCCAAATATGGCACTGGGGAAAGTGGGGTTAAGTACTAGGTCATTAGGTCAAATAAAAGAAAAAAGCTTGTAAACACTTTAGAGGCCACATTTATTGCATAATTTTCATGAAACTTGGTCAAAATGTTTATCTTAACAACAATATCTAGGACAATTTAAAATCTCTGTCACTTTTATCCAAAAACTTGGTCACCAGGTCAAATCTTAGTAAAACCTTGCTACCAGTCTCTATAGACACATTTATGACTCGATCTTGATGAAACATGGTCAGGATAATTTTCTTGACAATATCAAGAACAAGCTGAATCAGGTCACTTGCATGTTATCATAAGGTCACCAGGTCAAATCTAAGAAAAACCTGGTTACTACTCTAGAGGCTTCATTTATGACTTAATCTTAGTGAAACTTTGTCAGAATGTATATCTTCACAGTATCTAGGGCGAGTTTAAATCTCGGTCATGTATGTGCATAACTAGGTCACCAGGTCAACATAGAAAAATCTTGTAACGATTCTAGAGGTCACATCTATGACTCATTCTTGATGACATTTGGTCAGAATATTTTTCTTGACAAAATGAAGGCCATGTTGAATTTGGGTCATGTGGGTTGGAAAAATCTATCACCAGTCTTCAACTATTTTTGTCCATGAACTCAGGTGAGCGCTTAAATACCATCATGGCACTCTTGTTTGTAAAGAATGGCGAAGTTGAAGCAGCAACCATACATATTAAATAAATATTAATTTTGATACAAATCATTTCTATAACGAACACCTTTCCAATCAAACCTAAATACAAATTAATTCTAATATATGAGTAAAATACTAAAATTTACGTATTTCAATATTTGTATAGCATTTTATTCTTAACATATTCGTGTAATAGCAGATGGTGATGTTTTGGACTATGTTGGCATGTACATTAACCACAAATAATATGTTTTGAAGTCTGCACACTTACCACCAACCTGAAAGCCTGGGGCTCATCGAAAGTAATTTGGGTCAGTAGAGATTCAATAATGTAAATGAGCCTCCTTGTGGGCAAACATGTGGGAATGCATAAAGTGTTGTGTCAGATCAGTCTAACATGTGGGAATGCATAAAGTGTTGTGTCAGATCAGTCTAGGCTGAAAGTGTTGTCCCTGATTAGCCTGTGTACAGGCTAATCTAGGATGACACTTTACACACATGCATTTAGCCTGGTTTTCCCAAAGCAAGGCTTACATAGTTAGCACTTTGCATGCTGGGAAATTTGTCGTCTGCTAAAATGTGGTCTGCTGAATTTCTAAAATTAGCATTTCTTCGATTTTTTTCTCAGAATACTATCAGAATAGCAAACAGTTTGGATCCTGATGAGACGCCACGTTCTGTGGCGTTTCATCTGGATCCAAACTGTTTGCAAAGGCCTTCAAAATCCGGTTCCAGCGCTCAAAGAGTTAGGCTAGTAAAAATTGCACAAAGATTTTGGCTTTCTGGATTATAACAGTTATTGTGCAGACAGATGTTGCATTCGTACCCAGTGTTTTCAAACGTGGACATTGTAAAATTTCATAAATAATAAAACAGTTTTCAGTTGAATAAACATCTTTTACTAGCGTTAGAACTTACAAGGTTTTACAATCCGATATATGGACTGGGGTTTTATGATGGTTTCCAGGTTAAAGAAAAACGTTAACATAATAAGTTTAAAATGAATCAATTTACGCTAAAGTGGATATTATTTAAGTGTTCCACAAAAAACACAGTGTAAGTGCCATCAGTAATTACATGGGCAAAGTACATCTTTGACTTTCAATTTTGTTAAAGGAGCACATACTCATTGTTGTCATAGCAATTTAGTACAAGAACATGTACGCGGTAAACCTTTCAATAATTAATTACAATTGAATTATGAGCTTCATAAATCTAAACATTATTTTAAGTTCATCAATACTTTGTTGATTATATTCTGTATGGTGTTGATAATTTAGTGTCCCACTTTTACTATATGTGCCAAACTCTGGGAAAACAGGGCTTAATACAAGTGTCATACCAGATTATCCTGGATTTTTTTGTTTAAAGGAAGTTTCTTCTTAAAGTTAATCCTGTTTAGGCAGACTGCTCAGGCTTATCTTGGATCACACTTATCATACATGCATTAACCCATTTATGCCTAGCGTCTAGAAAAAAGGTCTTGGCAAACAGCGTAGACCCGGATGAGACGCCGCATGATGCAGCGTCTCATCAGGGTCTGCGCTGTTTGCTTAAAGGAATTTCTGTAAGAAATATTCTAAATATAGAAATAAATATACTAGACATCCCTAATTGTTTTAATAAATTGATCCAATTTAGAAGGATGGGAGAGTCCACTAGGCATAAATGGGTTAAACCTTTTTTTTCCCACAGAGAGGCTCATATATACTTGTATGATGTTTGTAAGCAAGGTAGTTAAAACTTGAAATGTATGGATGCCTACATACATTAAAGTACGAATTCATGGGTGAATAACGTATACAGATATGTCAGATTATTTATATCGGCCAAGAAATAAGAGACATTATTATACTGTTCCAAGGTGTAAACTTTCAGTTTGCTACTTATGTCATTTTGAGTTTTCAAAAAAATTATTGAATAAATCAAATATGCAGATATTTAAGTACAGGACCAAAACCCTAGTGAATTGCAAATCTCATGAAAGAAAAACCTTAACAAACTATTAATTTTGTTGATATCGCGTTTTCAAATTAAAGTAAACAAGAATATTTTATGCATGTTTATTTTCTTATAAACAAAAAAGTGAAATTGACAGATATGTGGTTTTGACACGATATAATAAATTGCATACATTTTGTTACAAAAATAAATAATAACTATATTTTGTAAAGTCCCAGATATCAAATTCTTCAAACAAGAGGACCAAAGGGGAAATAAGTCATGTTTACAAAAGATGTTCTCATTACAATGTCCTCAAAGAGGAAATAAGTTATTTTTACAAAAGATGTTAAAGATGTTCTCAGTACATTAATGTCCACAAAGAGGATATTAAGCCATTTTTCAAATAAGTCATAAGTCATTTTTACAACAAAATAATGTTCTCAGTTATATTTATGTCACAATCTCAACTTAGGGGAAATAAGTCATTTTTACAAAAGATGTTATCAGTTATATTTATGTCACAATCTCAACTTAGGGGAAATAAGTCATTTTTACAACAAATGTTCTCAGTTATTTTTATGTCACAATCTCAACTTAGGGGGAATAAGTCATTTTTACAACAAATGTTCTCAGTTATATTTATGTCACAATCTCAACTTAGGGGAAATAAGTCATTTTTACAACAAATGTTCTCAGTCACATTGTTATCATGGGGTTCATACATGCCCACCTTGTGCTTAAAGTGCCTGTCAGAAATAAATAATTTACATGTCACAACATATGATAGATAGACCATGGTTATGATGTATAGACTGTGGTTAAGTAGCTCTTTATTGTTCTGTACATCTTTAGCGGTTGTCCACAAACCAGACTGGCAGGTATATCCTGTGTTAATTAAATAAATAAATAGTTATTTGAAAGCCTGTTCCATGATCATATAGTTTAAGGATCCATGATTCAGTATATTTTGAATAGTTTTGCTATATCATTCTGTTTACATCATGGGCAACAAAAAAGCAATATATCATATTGGTTCCAATAATTGATTGTCTGGTGTAAATTTTCTGTTTATAAGTTATTTATATAAAAAACAATACATAAAAGATAATGGGCAGCAAAAAAGCAATGACATTTTGGTTGAAATAATTGATCGTCAGGTCTTTTTTGTTTATTATCCCCACCGAAAAAAATTCGGATGGGATATAGAGAAAACTATGTTAGTGTGATTGTGTACTTAAATTTATCCAACGAGTGAAGAAAGGTTTACATGCCAAGCCTTGTAAGCCTTTCTGAGACGAGTGGGATAAATTGACACTTACATAGTATTCTATTTATCCTACAAAATAATTAAAAACAAATGTAACCTGTTTTTCTGTTCATCATACCTCTACGTCCCCGATTTTAAAACAATAATGAAAAAATTGCTTCAGTTTTACCGGGAAAGAATACGACTGTTGTCGTTTGACCTGTTAATAATGAAGTCATGAGCACGCGCGCTTTCTATTTGTAAAAAATGTTTTTTGCTGTTTTTGTTGCATTTTGTGTTTAAAATATATTACATCTTGGTATCAAATTGTTTGCTTTGTTGAATCTGATTCAATTTTACTTAAAATGAATACTTTATAGTTGATTCCGAGTAATATGACCTTCCTCCACACATGACTAGGTGTGGGATAAACATAGGTGTGGGATAAACCTTATCTTTTCTGTATGGGTCCTATTACGTTCTATAAAATCATTTAGCTGTAGGATAAATAGTAATAGTCTCCGTCCGTCTGTGTGTCCGTCTTTCCGTCCGAAACTTTGTACACAGCATAACTCCAAATTTATTCAATGGATTTATTTAAACTTAGAATATAAACAGATGGCAACTAGGAGAAGTGCAGTGACCAAGAACCATAACTCAATCTACCTTAGTTTTTGAATTATCTCCCTTTATACAATTTCCGTCCGAAACTTTGTACACAGCATAACTCCAAATCTATTCAATGAATTTACTTTAAACTTAGAATATGAACAGACGGCAACTAGGAGAAGTGCAGTGACCAAGAACCATAACTCTATCTTCCTTAGTTTTTGAATTATCTCACTTTATAGAATTTCCATCCGAAACTTTGTACACAGCATAACTCAAAATCTATTCAATGGATTTACTTTAAACTGGGAATATAAATAGATGGCAACTAGGAGAAGTGCAGTGACCAAGAACCATAACTCTATCTACCTTAGTTTTTGAATTATCTCCCTTTATATAATTTCAAAGTTTTTATTTTATTTTGCACAGCATAACTCTAAATCTACTGAAGGGATTTACTCGAAACTTGAAATTTAAACAGATGGCAAGTAGGAGAAGTGCAGTGAACATGAACCATAACTCTTTCGGTCGTAGTTTTTAAATTATCTCCCTTAATTATTTTATTTTTTATTTATTTATAATTTTAAATTATAATTAATTTAATTTTACAAATATTATTCTACTCTTAAAAACAAATGTTCTCAAACAAGCAAACACATTTCGGTGGGGATTTGGCACTACTGTGACAAGCTCTTGTTTACATAAAAACAACATAAACAAATTATGTTATTAAAATCGTTCAAACTGTTTAAAACCGCATTTCCTTAAACATCACTTTCTGTAAAATGCAGTTAGTTCATTTTCTTTAATATGCCCATCAGCAATAAACAAAAATTGTTCAAACTGTTTAAAACCGCATTTTCTTAAACATCACTTTCTGTAAAAGGCAGTTAGTTCATTTTCTTATGCCCATCAGCAATAAACAAAGTATTTGGATTATGCATAATTTAATTTTCCGATGGCAAAACCATGCAGTGTTCACCTTTAACACGTCAAATTGTCACGATTTTATACACTAAGATAGCCATATTGAGAAATCTCGATGGGACATAATATGGCGGGTTAAAAGATTTGCAGATCTGCAAAACTGATTGTTGAGTATGTTCAAAAAAGTGAACAACAACCATACCTTTAAAGCCCATGTCGACCAAAAATAATTCAATGTATGCTTAGATGGAACTTCTAATGAAAGAAAATTATGTTGTTTTTTTTCAGTAAAAACTATTTCATTTGTAAGAAATACACTTAACTATTTTCATACGCAAAAGGTCTTGGTACAAATGAAGTCTTACTCGATTTACTCCTGAGACATCACATTCTATCTCAGTATTGATTTTTTTTTCAAAACTAGGTCACGTTGGTTAAAAAACTAGGTCAAATTAAAGAAAAAGCATGTCAATACTCTAGAGTCCACCTTCAATGCCCAATCTTCATAAAACTTGGTCATAACATTGTCTTAATGATGTCTTGGCCAAGTTCGAAACTGGGTCACCTGAGGTCAAAAACTAGGTCAAATTAAAGAAAAAGCTTGTCAATACTCTAGAGGCCACATTTACTGCCCAATCTTCATGAAACTTGGTCAGAACTTTGTTCCCATTGATATCTAGGCCAAGTTCGAAACTGGGTCATGTGGGTCAAAAATATTGTCACTAGGTCAAATGAAAGAAAAATCTTGTGAACATTCTACAGGGCCACAGTTATTGCCTAATAATCATTAAACTTGGTAAGAACATTTCTCCTGATTATATTTTGGTGGAAACTGGGTCATGTGTGGCCATGTGAGCTCAACATGCTAAGAACAGTTAAGTTCCTTGTGGTCTCAGGTGGCGCCTAAGCACCTTTGGTCCTCTTATTTGAAGTATTTGCTAACTGGGGCCTTACAAAATATATAGTAATGATTTATTTTTGTAAAAAAAATGTATGCAATTTATTATATCCTGTTGAAACCACATATCTGTCAGTTTCACTTTCTTGTTTATAAGAAGATAAACATAACTGAAATATTCTTATTTACTTTAATTTTAAAACATGATATCAACAGAATTAATAGTTGGTTAAGGTTTTTCTTTCATGAGATTTGCAATGCACTAGGGATTTGGTCCTGTACATTAATATCTGCATATTTGATTTATTCTTTTAGCACCACTTATTTTATTTGCAAACTCTTAGAAAAAACATGACACTAAAAGATTTGCAAATAAAAGCTTTAATATTTTACATTCATTCAATACTACAGACAAGGAAATACGTTGATCTTGTACATTAAAACTTATCTAATTTGAGTCACACCTGCATGAAGAAAATTCTTGAGTTATTGAAGGTCTCGAATTACCAAGGTTTCCATAATGTTGAATAGAATCACTAAAATATAATCATTGGTGCAAAAAGGGACCATATGACATTGAAATTGAATGTCACATGGTCCCTTTTTTGCACCAATGGAGCGAATTATGAAACAAATAAACATAGTATAAGTCGTGGACATAAATACTTTGAATGTTCAGCCATAATAATACCTTGTTTGTATAAAAAGAAAAAATGTACATGCAAACAACTGTTATAATATGTTTTAATGTGTATACCGTAATTAAGATAGTGAATTGAATAAAATTTCAGAAGATATCAATTGTGCAATTTTTGCTATAAAAAGTCTTCTTATTAGGATGTGTAGAAATGCATCCCCTTAATTCTTTGTAGCTTTCACAATGTGTGAACAATTTGCCCCTGTCAGACAGTCCTACTCAGAGTTGTGATAACTCCACGCAGCGGTTATCTCCCCACGGCTACTGGCGATTACCACTGTCATCACAAGACAATCTTTCCAGATCTGGACGGATTTTTTTTTTGAGTATTATATTATGAAAAGTAGTATCATTTTCTTTTATATTTTGTGAAAATAGTGTATAAGTTAAGGTTCATAATAAATTATTTTTGTTACCTTAATTGAAAAAAGTAAAAATAACAACGGGAAAAGTATTGTATCACATGGGTTGGCTATCATCACATGGTTGGTTATAATGGCAGGGATTTGATATTGAGCGATACTCGGAACCAGTCAAATCTCTGCGCGGAGGTTGAGTGTGAACAATTTGCCTCCGTCTGACAGTCCTGCACAGAGTTGTGAATAGCCTCCTGGAGTTATGAAGGGTTAATTTAAATATTGCATAGATGTAGGCCCGACACAAGTTATCTAGTTATAAATTATCAAGTTATAGGTGGTAATTTTTTATTGAAATATTAATGATTTTTCAGGAACTCAAAGATTTGTTATAGTTACAAATGGTTTTCAAGTTATCGATGCTCGAGCTTAAAAAGGTTTAACTGTATTTGCAGAAATATTGTTTTCTCCCTCACATTATAAAAAGTGGAAACAAGTTATTTGTTGAATCTTTGATCCAAGTACATTTGATAGCACATCTTCATTGTTTAATCTATTTTAGCCTCGTTCTGGGAAAATTTGGCTTAACCCTTTGCATGCTGGGAAATTTGTCGTCTGCTAAAATGTTGTCTGCTAAATTTCTAAAATTAGCATTTTCTTAGATTTTTTTTCAAAGAATACTATCAGAATAGCAAACAGTTTGGATCCTGATGAGAAGCCACGTTCTGTGGCGTCTCATCTGGATCCAAACTGTTTGCAAAGGCCTTCAAAATCCGGTTCCAGCGCTCAAAGGGTTAATGCATGTGCGTTAAGTGTCATCCCAGATTGTGCAGCCAGCTCAGGCTAATCAAGGACGACACTTTCCGCCTAAACTGGATTTTTACTAAGAAGAGACTTCCTTTAAAGGAAAAATTACAGGCTAATCTGAGATGACACTTAACGCACATGAATTAAGCCCTGTTTTCCGAGAGTGAGGCTCATTTGAATGCTCTTAATGTAAGGATATTAAACTCCCACGTTCTTGATCGCTAGGCAACCACATCCATCACACCACCCCCATCTAATAAAGTAAAGTGATATGTTTTATTATTACATGTCACCCTGCTATTAAATAATGATGTAATGTCATAATATATAAACAGACTGTCATTTTAAGTGGAGTTAAAATTAAATTGATTTTAAGTAACCTGCTTCCATGGAAACAAATGACATCAAACAGAAATAACTCTTCAGCAAATTGTTATCCAAGTTTATCAATATTTAAATTGATGGCCATCGACTGAAGTGGACATTTATCTATGTGGCTGGAGTGTTTTCGGAAGCTCTGATTTAACAGGATGTGAGCTTTTGGATAAGATGATGTGATGTCAACATTTGATAAATTTGATAAATATTGTGTAACAAAAGTGGATGGGTTATTAGGGAATCTGGCAATGAGTGCATGTGTCCGCACAAGCAGTCCGCACAAGCTAATCAGGGATGACACTTTCGACTTTAATGGAATTCTTGGTTTGAAGGAAGTCTTTATAAACAAAAAATCCAGTATAGGCAGAAAGTGTTGTCCCTGATAAGTCTGTGCGGACTGCACAGGCTATCTGGGATGACACTTTTTGCACATTCATTAAGCCCCATTTTCCCAGAGTGAGACTCATTGTATTTTGTGTCATGTTTGTCATAAAAAGATTTGTTGTGTGTAAAACCCATCTCCCTACCACAAAGGCCAAGATCACACTGAGAGGTTGAAGGTTAAAAAAAGCTTGAATAACTTTGCCATATATTGATGGTTTTAAAAATAACTTGGCATTAACTATCATAAGACCACGTGTCACATGTAACAACCGTCTTTACCTCAACAGTCAAGGTCACACTTAGAGGTCAAAGGTCAAATTTTAAAATTTCTGTCTCAGCCATAACTTACGTGGCACGAGTGTTTATCATCATAAGATGACATTTCTTGTGTAAAACCCATCTATCAACCTCAAAGGTCAAGGTCACATTAAGAGGTCAAAGGTCCTATTTCTTGTTAATTGCAAACAAGATGGGTCTCTTAACTCAACTTTGCAAAATTAAATAATAGGTTGATCCTCATGGATGTTTGCTCTTTTGCTTATTTGAATTTAATTAACTTAAATCTACTTGCAAATTAAATGAAGTATTATTATAAATATAGTACATTAATTAATATAATCAATCCTTATACATAAACCAAAAGTATAAAATGATAAAGCTGTTTATCTCTATATATTTTACTGGAAGGATTAATGCATATTCATGAAAAGTAATAGTATAATATGAAACAGTTAAAGAAGAAACTATTGTCAATATTTAATAAAATCCAGCATTAAATGTAGTGGGAGTGAAAGAAAAAAGCATGTAAATGTTGCTTGTGACAAGATAAGGCACTAAAGTGTGATACAATGTTAACCCTTTGCATGCTGGGAAATTTGTCGTCTGCTAAAATGTTGTCTGCTGAATTTCTAAAATTAGCATTTTCTTCGATTTTTTTCAAAGAATACTATCAGAATAGCAAACAGTTTGCATCCTGATGAGACGCCACGTTCTGTGGCATCTCATCTGGATCCAAACTGTTTGCAAAGGCCTTCAAAATCCGGTTCCAGCGCTCAAAGGGTTAAGATGGTGGCAACATGAGTCATCAGAATTAAAATCGGCTCATGATTATAAACTGGTGTTCTTTCAGTCATCTTGTTAGAAGGATAGAGATGACAAAAGCAGCTTTTGAAATTCTTGAACATTAACAACAAGTTTAAATGCTATAAAACTGAGCTTTTTGCAATCCTTTTGTGGTTTCACCCAGAATTTAATTCTAAAAAATTATATTCATGTTCTATTCTTATGCTACTAGGTGAGAGGTTATGGTTACAATTCAAGTTCAAAGGTCATGAATTTTCATTTCGTTGTTTTAACTTTAAATTTTGTAACTGTTCATTGTACCCTTATTCATGTTCTGCCCCTCTTTCCAAATCCTGACAAGCCTATTCTTTGGGGACATATGTCACATCCTTGGCATTGTCTTCTTTTTTCACCAAAATTGCTGAAAATCTTGAAAGTCATATTTATTTGATGAAGTTTGACGAGCCACAAAGTAGCACTTAACCCTTTCCCAATCGGAAGTAAAGTGAAAAGGGCTGTATGCAACCAGCATAAAACCAGAACAGCCTGCGAGTAACTTGCAGTCTGTTAAGGTTTAATGGTATTTTCTGCTCATCAGTATCATAGGGTTGGAAATGAAATCTTTAAAACTTGAATCTATTAGGAAAGGTCTTAAATTTTATTTGATTTTTTAATGACTAAAAATGCATCAAAGTGCATGTATCTGAGTGGGAAAGTGCATGTATCTGAGTGGCAAAGTGCATGTATCTGAGTGGTAAAGTGCATGCATCTGAGTGGAAAAATGCATGTATCCCAGTGGGAAAGTGCATGTATCTGAGTGGTAAAGTGCATGCATCTGAGTGGGAAAGTGCATGTATCTCAGTGGGAAAGTGCATGTATCTGAGTGGGAAAGTGCATGTATCTGAGGGGAAAAGTGCATGTATCTGAGTGGGAAAGGGTTAATTATATCACAGTGCATGTATCTGAGTGGGAAAGGGTTAATTATATCACAGTGCATGTTTCTGAATGGGAAAGGGTTAATTATATCACAGTGCATGTATCTGAGTGGGAAAGGGTTAATTATATCACAGTGCATGAATCTGAGTGGGAAAGGGCTAATTATATCACAGTGCATGTATCTCAGTGGGAAAGGGTTAATTATATCACATTATGGGCCTCTTTCACTGTGAAAATCACATTTTCATCTTTTTGCCTCAAAATGAAAATCACATTTTGCATGTTCTGTTTCAGATGTCAGTGTTGCCCATGTGACCCAAATCAATCTGTGGGGACCTTCCAATGACCAAATACTGCGTCATCAGTTATTAGGTATGCCACTATTGTCATCTTATAACGCCTGACCTATGAATTGCCTTTGCTCAATTATCAAGGTGCTAAATTAATTATAGTTGTTTATTGCCACCTGACCCCATCAATGTCAGGTCAGTACTGTTGTTTATGCATTAATGGTATGTGGCAAATGTACTTTAAGATGATCATACAAGCATATGAGCTGCGCCGTGTGAAAACAGGACTAATGCATGTGCGTAAAGTGTCGTCCCAGATTAGCCTGTGCAGTCTGCACAGGCTTATCATGAATGATACTTTGCGATTGTATGGTATTTTTTGTTTAAAGGAAGTCTCTTCTTAGCAAAAATCCAGATAAGGCGGCGGAAAGTATCTTTCCTGATTAGCCTGTGCAGACTGCACAGGCTAATCTGGAACGACACTTTAAGCACATGCCTTAACCCTTTGAGCGCTGGAACCGGATTTTG
>VMBQ01004197.1:0-83302 GCA_007657795.1 Dreissena rostriformis | reverse complement strand
CTTTCAGCCGGTTATGGTCGGATGATTTTTCACAGAGTTATGGCCCTTTGAAATTTTCCATTGTACATATAGTGCAATTCTTGTCCGAGCTATTTCTCAGCAACTTATTACGGGAATTCAATGAAACTTTATGGGAAGCTTCACTACCAACAGGAGATGTGCATATTATCAGCC
This sequence comes from Dreissena rostriformis, assembly GCA_007657795.1. Classification (NCBI taxonomy): domain Eukaryota; kingdom Metazoa; phylum Mollusca; class Bivalvia; order Myida; family Dreissenidae; genus Dreissena; species Dreissena rostriformis. The sequence continues at coordinate 83,128 of VMBQ01004197.1, read as the reverse complement.
GGTTATGGTCGGATGATTTTTCACAGAGTTATGGCCCTTTGAAATTTTCTATAAACTGTACATATAGTGCAATTCTTGTCCGGGCTATTTCTCCCCAACTACTCACTGGAATTCAATGAAGCTTCATGGAAAGCTTAACTACCTTGAGGAGATGCGCATGTTATGAGTGGGTTCTGGTTAGATGACTTATTTAGAGAGTTATGGCCCTTTGAAATTTTTAAGTTGCTAAACCATCCATCATATTATTTTGTCCAAAGTTATGCCCCTCAAGATGTTTCCTTTTATCTGAATAAATAGTGCAATATTATGACAAAAAAAAACCTTTGGGGAGCAACACCCGTCTCCGACGGTTTCTTGTTGATTATTGAAAACACTTAAATTTAATTGGATGATAAGTTGTCATGATTTGAAGTGCTACTTTTGAAAGTGTTTTTGAAAAAAAATAATTTAAGGCAAGGTATTTAATTTCAACGATTGGCATCATCATATTAATGTTACATCATCACATTTTGAATGACATCTCCACTTGTTCAACACCATGTACAACCATACTGCCTGTGTGACTGTCAGATTCTGTCTGGACTGTTTCTTCATCAGTGATTTTGGCAACTAAAAATTTAGCGCCTTAAACATGGCTTAATGCATGTGCGTCAAGTGTCGTCCCAGGGACAACACTTCCCGCTTGTACAGATTGTTTTGTTTGCATAAAATCTCTTCTTAACGAAAATCCAGTCTAGGCAGAAAGAGTTGTCCCTGATTAGCTTTTGTAGACTGCACAGGCTAATCTAGCTCCCCCGGAAGCTCCTGAGACTTGGCAAAATAAAATAAAAAAAAATAGCTTAGAAATTAACACAAATCTTTAATATCAGCTGGGACAACACTTCACTCATATGCATGTAACCCCGTTTTCCCAGAATATGAACATTGACACTCGGTCTATTCATGGAATAAAAGGTGAAATAATGCATAGTTGTAACTATGAAAAGCCAATTGTTTATACAGGCATCCTGTAAACAGTGTAACTAATATTCAGTGGGCCATCCTTAAAAAAATTTTTTGTTATATGGCAGGGCATGTTAGTACGTAGGTAGGTGAATGTGTATGTTCTTGATTAGTTTTTATATTTGTGAGCGAAGCTCACAAATAATGCAGACGCAATTTTGAAACTCACAATGCCTTAGCTACAGTAGGGCCCGTAACCCATGACTGCCTGTGTGGATAACTGCAGTAAAATTTAGCAGACGATCATCTGCGACAGCCTGTAATTATGTAAACAATAGGTTTAAGAGCTTGTGGGACATATTGGCCAGTCTAGTGTTTATAACAGCTTGTGCCATGACATTGGTAAGTTTATCATTGAAATCTGTACATATTGGCTGCTTTCAGGGAAAATGGGGCTTATATATAATGCTGCATTAAAAGTCTGTCATGTGGGCAAAATTGTTTCTCAATAATTTAAAGAAAATATAGATAAAGTATTAGATACACATATCACAACATGTACATGATTATAGGCTTGTTATTCTTAAGCAAGGCAACCACAATTCTGAAGATGGTTGCCAGTGCAGCGACCTATTGTGAAAAAAAAGACATATTGTTGTTATTTTGTCTAAGTTATCTCTATAAAATAAATATGAGGATAAACAGTCACACACATCTCGACCTGTGCTTTAAGACACACTCTTTAAAATTTGAATGGGTTGTGTTCATTTCAAACTTGCGATATAAAAAGCTTTAACATAAGTTTGAAAACTGAGTTGCTTCTAAGATTATGCAATAGCGAACAAATTCAGTGCCTTCAGCGCTTTGACTTTACTTATGTAAAATTATTGATTGATATCCATGATTATCATGACAATAGAAGACTGTGTATATTGGAACCCATTAATATAGGACCCACCTTAATAATTTTAGAAGAAAGTTTGATAAGAGGAACAACTTGTCTTTGACATCTTTATCAGAAGAGCAGATATCTATGATAAAGTGTGTTGCTGCAAAGATGGATCGTGAGACTGAACATGAAAATGTCTTTCTTGTAAAGAGAGCAACAATTTTTTTGTTTTAATACAGACCTTAAAAAAATATTTGGTAGTGGCATTTTAGTTGGGTCAGTCGGTATATCCCTAACAACATTTTTGTTTAAGTATGGCCTAAATTATTATGTTTCATGTTCCTAGTTTTTCGCAGGTTTATGAATAGAGGGAAGAATGAGAAACTGTTGGATTTGATAAAGATATGTTAAGCAGATACACCAGTCTTGCCTTTAATCCTCCATATTCAACCGTGAATTGAGCATCCACCATTCTATTCACTGTCACAAACTATTAATCTGTATTATATTGCAGAGAATATCATGTTACAGTACATGCTTTGTATATATTTCATGTTTGTAGCACAGATGTGAAAATAACATTGCCAATGATAAATTCTAACAATATAAGTAGGAATGTGTAGTGAATTTATTGTTCAGCATGATTGTATCATTAGGAAATAAAAGTTACTAAAATTTGCACATCATTTTCTTTGAGATGATAAGCTACAACCAAATGAATAATATACACATTTTGGCAACTAACCATATTTATTTTTGTAACTATAACTAAAACTAAAGCAGAAAATGTTGTCCCTGATTTGCCTGTATGGACTGCAGATGCTAATCTGGGATGCCACTTTACGCACCTCATTTTCCTAGAGCGTGGCTCCTTTAAAAAAGACTTCCTTGAAATAGAAGATATCATATTCAGAACGGGTCATCCCTGGATGCCCCAAAACACATGTGCATTAAATATATGCATAAAAATGAAACTCCAGTAGCAGTAACAGGAGAGAAATTCTTACTACCCTACCGTTAATCTTTATTTAAGAAAGGTGCCATTAATGGCATAAATAGTACAAGACAATACAATAACATCTGTCAGAATATAAAAATGCAAAGCGATTAATGCAAATGAAAATGCGTAACATTGCTTTATCGATCAACATTATTATTTGTAAATGGCAAATGATGATCATATTGTGTTGAGTGGCCATTAAACACCTACAAACAAACAAATGTTCTTTCAGGCATCCTTCTCCATCACACTAGCGGACGATGATGTTTCCCCGGGCGACATCCGAGCGGAGGTCACAGGGGCCGACTCCTCCCACAAAGTGCACTTCAACTGGGCTGGGCGCTCGGGACAGGGCTACTTCACACCATCGGAGACAGGCCTTCACAAGGTAGGGGGGCTAATGTCGTGCAGAATGGGATTTCAGCAGAAGGGTATGAGCCTAGCTCAGGTTTTAATGCATGTGCATAAAGTGTCGCCCCAGATTTGCCTGTGCAGTCTGCACATGCTAATCAGGGACGACATATCTGCCTCAACTGGATTTTCACTAAGAAGAGACTTCCTTGGGCAAAGTTATGTTTTCACTCATATTTGTGTGTCATGGGAACAATTTTATTCTTTATTTTGATCAAGTTATATAATGCTCACTGAAGCTTCAATTAAGCTCTTGTGTCATGTTTCAGTTGGTGATATTCTGCGAAGGTCAGGTGATCAACGGCTGTCCAGCCTCATTCAAGGTTCTTGCTGACCCCTCCAAGGTGACCTTCACCACTGTGGACATGTGCTCCATTGGGGCCTCAACTGAGTTCAAGGTAATTAATTTTTGTGATTATAGACCTCCTGTTGAAGCATACAAAATATACATTATACTTTCAAAGTGGGAGAATAGTCCAGCTCTTGGACAGCTCGTGTTAAAATAAGATTGGAGTGTCCATTCATTCATCTGTCCATCTGAGGTTCATCCATAATGACATGTTTCGAATAGCAACAATAATGCTTATCCTACAAAGCTTGTTAACATCAGACCTAATGATGTTCGAGAAATCAGGGCTTAAAGCCTGTCTCATTAATGTTACATCAAATTTGTTTTAATATACAACTTTTTATTAAAGAATAACCGCTAAGCACCAATTCTTTTGATAGTTTAATTTAGCAGTTCAATTTTCCTGCTAATCGTGTACATGCCGCTATTTTAAGGAACATATTGATAAGTAATTGTGATCTTAACTACAGGCTTAACTTAAGTTTATCCTAAAATCTTTTATGAGACAAGGCCCTGATGCTTATAAAATTATTTTTTGTAGTTTAAACCTATTCATTTAAGCTCAATTGCATTGAAAGCCTAAGGCTTATTGTAACGCTCTCGAGTCCATTTCCTGGGTAGAACCAGTACTTTGTGCTTAGGGAGAACGTGCCCACAGTGGGGACTGAAATCAAGACCTCCTGGTCGCTATGCAGACACTATATCCAGTATGCAACAGCAACCTTCAATTTTCAATTTTATTATTAAAATTACCACATCATTATAATTATTATATTCAACCGAATCATTGTTAACATGTTATTATATTTTTTCTTTAAGTTGGTTTATAGTAGGGATGGGACCGAATATCCGAATATTCGAATATTCGAAAATCGGCCGAATATTCGAATCCAAATTGCATATTCGAATATTCTATTTTTATGCAAAGATACTTCCAAAAAAGTTATAAGCACATGTACAAAGTCGCAGTTTTGGTTTCCATTATAATTCATTGCTTTGATAACAGCTTCCATCAATGAACGAGATGATAATTAGCAGACGGGATGGTATAAGGAGAGGGACCAATCGTCAATTTACTATCAATTCATAGTTATGCAATATGTACAAACTATTTTCTGAAAATCAGTCGAAAATGAAAGTAAATTTATGTAAAACATTTACGTATATTGATAAACATTAACAAATCTGTGTTTTGACCTCAGCGGTCAATTGTATAATCAGTGGTTAATATTAACTTTAGTAACTTGATTAACGCAGTTATTTACATGGTTACGGCAATATAATTGTATTTGTATAAATGATGGTTACTTCGTTGTAACCTAACCATTGAAATTTGTTAACTTACCACAATAAAATTACCAACAATCAAACCCTGAAAATGACGTTGTTTTCGCGCAATTTGTCAGACGAACATTGTCCAATATGGCCTCTGACTCTGTCACAAAAGAAATAAGCGAAAAACGGGCTAAACCCTTTAATGACCGAGAGGTGCACGTTTTTAAGAACTTAATTAAAGAAAATCTTCATAAACTCAAAGCAAACCAAAGCGGCCACTCGTTACCAAATAAGTAATGGACACCATGCTCGTTGTAGTCAGAAACTTGGTACAAGACATTATTTCCCCATTTACACTCAAAATCAACGAATATTTCGTAAAATATTTTGTAAAATAAAGTTAACCCATACACAATCATTGTTCCTTAAAGCAATAGCCAAAATGTGAACGCTAGATGTGGTCGGTAACATAGATTTAACAAGATACATTGTTACCAGACCACATCTAGGGTTGAAATTATGGCTATTATATACGGAACACTGATTTTGTATGGGTTAACTTTATTTTACGAATTAACGAAATATTCGTTGATTTTGAGTGTTAATGGGGCTTTAAAAGGATCTGTCTGGTTATGATGTTTACGCATTGAAACGCAAAACTCATTAATTTATTGTGATGATATAACTATTGCGGTTAGTCTACATTAGCGACACGGTAATTCACATGGACCGAAGTAGGGTGCAACGAAGCAATACAACGAAATGAACACATAGTTTTTAAAATATGTTGTCACAAGTTATATAATTGAATCCCAGGTAATTACAGTTTCATGCTTTTGTACATAATTTCACGAAATTTATGATCGAATCCAGGCTGTATAAAGTTTGAAGCAATGAAAGTGTGCGAAACAACACTGCGTTTAGCAAGATAGAATCTATATTTGAAATATGAAATGAGTACAATAGACATAAAATAATTCTTTGGAACGAAAGCACTTGCATTGAGTATCAAATTAACTGAAGTTTGTATTTAAATAGCTAATATGTATTTAATGTTCATGCCATTAAGCATTAAATATTGGGGACTTAAAATGAAAACTTTATTCGTTTCAAGTTACCGAATTAATATACGTAACATCACTAAAATTTTGTTTCAATTAGGCTTTATTTAATTTAATTCTTACATAGTTGATAAGTCTACTTATTGCTTTGTTCACTTAGCTTACTGTACCTTATACATATTGAAGAGTACAGAAAACAGAACATTGTTTAAGCTTTGAAAATGCTGATTTTTTCTCGCGATTGGTTCACCTTAAATCTTAAATGCAGTCTGACAGAGCTGTCTTCGCCTAACATACCGGTAATGTTGCACTCGAGAAGTAGAAGTTGGTTGTCAATAGGGGGCAATAAAGGGATTAGCGATGGTAATTTTTAGCCAGACAGAGTGTGAATAGCGAATTTTATTGTGAATTTATAGAACGTTTTAACGAATATCTGGACACATTGTCTCATATCGGGATGCCGTAACAATCACCAAACTCGCGGGACTGTCCCGTCGAGATCTGGCATGTTTGTTTTAATTCAGTTATCCATATATCAAATCAATGATTATCTTATCAGAATTTAGTTTATCAAATCTAAACCAATTTAATCGTTCTTAAATGGCTCTTTATTCCAGAAAAAATTGCAAAACCAAAAGCATAAATATTATCGATGGAAAGTAATCCAAATCATTTGTAAGTATTGAAATAAATTAGAATTACGGTAATGTGTTTTCCTGAAATATCTTACATCTAATGAAACTAAACAGTATTTATTTAAAAAAAGCATAATAATCAATGACCTTAAAAAATAAAAATATTCCTCTATCCTGTCTTTCAAAGCAGTACATAAGATACGATTTATAGTGGCATTTGTGGCAATCAGGAATAGTAATTTGCTTTGGACGGTCATAAATTCGGACATTTTAATATAAGGTTTAAAAATCGAATATTCGAATATATTCGAATAATGACAAACGAATATTCGAATATCGTTTTCTGTATTCGTTCCCATCCCTAGTTTTTAGGTGAAAAATAGACACTGCTTTTACTGGAAGGGGAAGACTAATTTTGCCTTACTGAGTTTTGATTGGTAATGATCCGAAATTGATGGAATTGTATATGCAGTATCCCTACATGGTGGACATACGCATATTGTCTCTATCCTTTCATTCCAGTGAGTTATTTCCAGTTGAATAATAATGTGTTTTGCCATAATTAACCAATGTGCATTATCTGCGAGCATCCATCATTTTTATTGATATTCTTGTTGATATAAGTATGTTCACCTATTGAGCTTGAGGCCCTCTTCAAACTAGTAGAGGGTAGTCTGTCAATGTTCAATTTTCTCAGCGCTGTGTCAAGACTCACCCTGTGATGTGCATTCCTCAATGAAGAAAAATGGTTATCTATCGTTATTTTATAAGACTTATTGAGCTCTGAACAAGATAAAATGTATTCCATTTGTTCTTTAGTGAAAGTGCTTGACAATAAGTAGGCAAACACTAAAAACGCATATATTGCTAGGCTACACTCAACTGAATTTCAAAAGGGCCTGAAGGTCTCTATTGAGGAACGGTCCTCAATTTCAAAAGATTGAATAAATGTGCGGAATAATATAAGAAATAGTAAACTTTACTTCGAGCCTTCTGGTCTTTGACTTCCCAGTCAGCCTCAAACAGATATTAGACATAAGCCTGAGGCATTAGTCCCGTATATCTTTTGGGGCTGATTTGTCGGTAAATAATTGGCTTCAAGGTAGTCAGTAGTTTTGACCGACCAAACCTGAACATAAGGCTTTTCAAACAAATTGAGCAGCAAGATATATAGCATCTTTCGGTTCATACGAATGGATTCTAATAAGAGTGTGTATTTCCCCCTGAACTATAGCATCATCAATATCAAGAGAAGTGTCATCACCCGATACAGTGTTTTTTAAGTCCACTGAAGGTAAATATTGTTAAGTTGCACTGTCAACCATGTTCTGTTTCCAATAAGCATTACTAGTTGTGTTCTGTCTAAGTATAGCATCATTAGAATGCCCTGTAAAAGTTAGCAACTGATTAGAAATTATATGACCCAACCTTTGTGTTGAAAGTTGCTGCAAAAATACCCTCGATGAATCAATCNAACATGGCCGAGGGCATCAACTTCAATGGTATGGATGGGGGGAAACATGGCCGAGGGCATCAACTTCAATGGTATGGATGGGGGGAAATTTACTTTTTTTTAACCCTTTCACGCTCAGAAGCAAGTTGAAAACGGCTATATGCAACCAGCATAAAACCAGAACTCGCAGTTTGTTCATGTTTTATGCTGTTTGCTGCTGATCAGTATCTAAGGGTTGGAAATGAAGCCTTTAAAACTTGAATCTAGTAAGAATTCAATTTGATTTTCTAAGGGACTATAAACGTGTGTAGAATACAAACTGCAATGTGCTTATCTGAATGGTAAAGTGTTAATCAATTTATGGTTGGTATTTTTATCCTATAAAGGGATATAGTGATGTTACTCTGTTGGTGAGTGTGTCAGTCTGGTGTTTTTTGTTATAGAATGTTTAAAGTTTGTGGATCATAGATCTGCTTTTTCATTTCGCTAGTGATCTGATCCGTCTATTTCTGAGTCTGTTATTTGCAAAACGTTTTAGGTCATTCACAGGGTATAAGTCACGTTTTTTGACAAAGCTTTAGTTACATGTAAATTGCATGTTGTTTTTATGCCCCCTTCTTCGAAGAAGAGGGGGTATATTGTTTTTGGCCTGTCTGTCTGTCATTGTGTGTGACTGTGTGTCAGTCACAAAACTTTAACCTTGGTCATACTTTTTGCAAAATTAAAGATAGCAACTTGATACAGTAGACTCTGCCAATACCAGACGGTCTGGAGACCGGCCTGATCGTCCGGTTTTCAGAGAGTTCCGGTTTACCTAAAGTAGGCATATTGCCGAAATATACATTGTATGCAATGTGTACAAAATCATATAAGATTACAGCAAACCATATACATTTACATGTACCATGTGATAACTTTACTCATGTAATGTTTATGTTTAAAGTATTCTTCGCAAAAATGTGTTTTTATTCGATTAAAAGCAGAAAACATTCCATACCGACTTGTATTGATTAATCCCAAAGTGAGCATGGTGCTTTATACTTGTACGTACATGTACATGCGTAATTGACATTTGTCATATAGGCGAATGACTCGTGTTCGAGTTCGCTATAAATAGCTCTGAATTAATTAAGTTTTATTTGTTACAAACGAATGTTGTGGACACACAATTTATTATTCAAGACATAACACATTTCACAAAAAAATACACACACACACAAAAACAGCGTCATATTTTCAAGACATTCGATATCTCAGCAAATCTTGTCAAAACCTACACATGCACGAAGTTCATGATTAATTAAAAAAGTCCGAGATCATAATTGACATTCACAGTTTGTTTTACATTATTTAATCGGACTTCAATAGCGCGGTAACAACTTGACACCTTTATGGTATGTTTAATCCGATTATCGATAATTGCGCGAGCGGAATGTGTGACACCGCGCGCGCTGTGCTGACTAGGTAATGTAATTTTCACACCCCGGGCATCTTGAGAATTTTGACCGTCCGGTGTAGGGGAAAATACGGGACTGACACCACCGTCCGGAATCTGGAGATTTCCGGTATTCGGAGAGTCCGGTATTGGCAGAGTCTACTGTATTTGGTATGCATGTGTATCTCATGGAGCTGCACATTTTGAGTGGTGAAAAGTCAAGGTCAAGGTAATCCTTCAAGGTCAAAGGTCAAAATAATATATTAAAAAAGCGCATTAGGGGGCATTGTGTTTCTGAAAAAGACAGCTCTTGTTTTTAAATATAATTAATTTGTGTTTTATTTAGGGATATTTTAATGACCATTATAGGGTGTAATGAAAGGATGGCTCATTTACGTAAAAAAGGTAAAACAAACATTTAAAGCTTTTTAAATTCTACGAAAAGTGGCAGACATCTTGTATTCAAATTCCCAGCTGATGCCTCTAGAGCAGGGCGTGGCAACGTTCGGGCGGAGGTCATGTTCGGGCGCACAGATGTCACCGAGCATTTGAGACTGCGTGAGGACCATGCAGGATCCTACAAGATCAACTTCGCTCCACCCCAGCCCGGCCTCTACAAAGTGCACATGTACTTTAATGATGTGGAGATTAGAGGTAAATGATCAAGTAATATACTGATCCCGGAATTCCCTCGAGTTTAGAAAAAAAAACTTATACCTGGTACAAACAACCCTGGTCCATTATATCAACCAATGATAGCTTAATTAAAATGATAACGGTTGATACGGTGTGTGATTTTGAAAGGATTATAAATGGGTCAGCTTTTTTTGAACCAGCAGATTAGTGGGTTTTTCCAAAAGGTTTCTTTTCCGGGCTACATATATAGTCGTGAACTGAATTTATGCGACCTATTAAAATCCCAGTTAACATGTAATTAAAAAAAGGTTAACTGATTCACATTTGTCCATTAGTTCAGATACAGCTTAAAACTGGTTATATGTTTTTTCATAGTGCCAATCTACAGAATGTTGGGGTGCACATGTCTTTAGGAAACAGCGCTACTTGTAAATGAGTAAAATGTCTATCCCCTGAATTTCAGGTTCCCCGTATGACCTTGACATTGTCGACTCCTCGAACATCACTGTGAGTGGGAATGGTTTGACCCTTGTTCCGGTTAACCGCTCCGCCTCGTTTGTCATCCATGGAGTTTCAGGATCAGGAAAACTGGATGTGGAAATCATTGGTAAGTTGTACAATTGAACAATTGGGTATTGCAGCAATAAGTTATACTTTCCTTTTTTTTTCTAAAATAGTTTTGTTAATTGGGTGAAAATCTATGTAGTGTAACTTCTCGAAATCCTGGTTTTAAGGTCTGTAGCAAAAAAGAACCTACTGACAGATTGAGAGAATTTTTAACCTATTTTAATGTTTTAATGGAAATTGTGAGCATCAAAGAGCAGCATCATGCGAAAATGGGTCTTATGCCATATGCGCCCAGCAAAGCTTCTGACCAGTTTGTGTATAAGTGCAGTCTGGTCAGGAGCAACTCTGTTCGCTATAAAGTCACAGAAGGTTTTGTAAAGGTTTCAATAGGACACATTGGGTAGCGAATGCGCAGGCAGGTATGGAGCTCCATTGGCCGCATATATAGAGGATAACCCATGAAGCGGCTCAAATATTTAAACTTTATTCTAAACTACCCTACTTAAATTATAGAAATTATGCTCCTGTTATGTGACTTAAGTATTTGATCAGGTGGTTGCATTTATTCCAACACTGTTGTTCGCTTATTTTACATTAGAAGTAGTTGTATGAACTATGTGTATGTATGCATGAAATAAGGGGGTCGGAATCCCACAATATTTTTAGTGAGCATGTTTCACGATTGGCTTTGAATGTGATTATAATTGCATTGTACCTTAGTTTGTCTAGTTTTGATTTGAAAAATGATTGAAAATTAATCCAATTCCAAAATTGTTTATATGGTATAGGTACACGAATTTGCAAAGCAGAGATTCTTAATATATTGTCCTTTTGTAATTTGGTGGGAGGGAAATGTATCTGATAATTGATTCACGTGTTTCATGCAATCCTGTAATTAATTTAATACTCGGTTCTTTCCAGTATGTTTTGTGAATTTGTAAATCATTTTTAAATGAAGTATGCCGTTGTCATGATTATAGACTGTATCATAATCATTTCATTATTCACAAATGTTACTATAACAGAGTATAATTGATCTTCTTGTATTCAGCTTAATTAACATTCTTGAATATTTGAAGAATTAATGCTTTTATTTTTATCTTATTCATATATGTAACATTAAACTATAATGCAACATTTAACATTTAACAGCAGGTTGTCCAGGCAGGCAACTATCTTTTGAACTTTTGTTGCCTGGGCAAAGAGTAAGGAGTCCAGAACCAAGTACATGTCATAAGTCTTTAATACTCACTTTAAAAAAAACAATATCAGACAATAATGAAACTTAGCTGGCATCACTCAATGCATAATGCTCTTAAATGAGCCAAATATTCATTCCTTTTAAAAAATAATCTGATAAACTGTTGGAAAAATGTTTTAAGCTTTTCTGGAAAAAAAAACTTGTTGCCCGGTCAGACTTCCAATTTTTGAAATTGACTTGCCTGGGCTTAAATCTGCTCGCCCCAGGCTGACGGTCTAATGTCTTTCCCTGTGCTTTTGGAAACAAAAATTTGGCATATAATCATCCTGCTTTACTTCTTTGTGTGTATTTGATAGATTTTTGTAGAATTAATTGATTTTTTTTCATGCTCCAATTGTTTATTTATTTACAATTAATTTGATATTTAAATAGTTGTTATTCTTTATAATTGTTATTTGTTTGTGTTTTAGGGTGCATTATTGTTTAGTTATTTCTAAATCACTTTTAATGTGACATCCAATTCTATTTTATTAGATGTTATAGATCTCCTAAAATATTATGTGTCATAATATTAGAAGACTTTTTACTGAAGAGCAGCATTAATTGTTGGCAGTAAATTTACTGAACAAGATTGAAATGGAAAGATAATTATAATTATGTTTGTGAAAATAATCAAGCTCATTTTGGAATTAAACCGTAATGGACAATCTAGAATTTATAATGAAACGCTTGTTTGTAATTGGTAAAGAACAAAAAAACATCTATAATTTAAAGAACACTACATTTAATTTGTAATAAAGTAGTATTAAAAAAATGTATATATGTTAGGATTGAGGCATCATATTTTTCCTCATTTTTTTTTTATTTGAATTATTTCCTGCATAGTCAGTCATTCTGCATATTTTCATCTAACATTTAAAGTACACTTCTACATTAAAAGCATTTAAATAATAATGTAGTTTTCAAGGAGTATCAACTTCAAATGTGTTGTCTATACATGTATCTTGTCTATATATTGAACACCTATGACCCAATTCTGCTCTTCAGATTCGAAAATATTTAAACTGCTACTCGCCGCGTCGGCTTTTATTTGTAACAACTTTCGCGTTACCCGACTGGATTATAGTTGGCACTGTTGATGCATAACTTCACCTATCACTTCGGCAATTATTTTCTGTTCTGTTTCTCCACAAGTAGTACCTAAAGGTGAGTTGATTTTCCTTGCTGGTATGGTCAACTTTTGTAACCAATAATAATTGCAAAATTATTGTTCTTTTAAAACTAAGTATCGTAACGGTGCCTTAAACTGAAACAAGATTCAAAATGTATGCTTATGAACTTTGGGTCATCTTCAAATGACATTCTATCTTCAATGGAAAAGACTTTTCAGTTTAAAAGTCAGGCATCAAAACTTCAATCATTGTTTACATGCAAATGAACAACACTGAGTAAAAAATTATTCTTTAACAGTTTGTTTTTATTCATTTAAGATATTTCATAATTTAAAATTTAGTATATTATAAGTTGGCCATTCCACATTGAGTAATCAAAATAAATTCTTTTTTTGTTGGTTTATTAATAATTTCAAAATGTTTGTTTTAATAATTCAAAGTAATTATTTACTATATTGACCAAATCTAAACATTTATACATTTTATTTTCAATTTCCTATGCATGGTTATGGGCCAACAAATGATGATGACCCAGCGTAAATATAACTTTCTAACATTATTTTTTTTTAAATCTTATAACCAATTTTCAAAAGAGACAAAGTAATCAAGCTGTTATTAAATCTCTTCTTATGTTTAACAATTTCTGAACAATATTTGTTATTATACAAATAACTGACATCAACTGTCTTTGTTCCTTTAATAATGTATATTGCCTAACTGTTCATGCGTACAGTTTGTCTTTAATTTTATGTTATTCTTTCTTCTGTTTAATTTGTGAACTTTAAAAGATCATAATGGTATCAATGCAAACAATAACATGAGCCTTGCCGTGACAAAACCTGGTTTAATGCATGTGCATTAAGTAATGTCCCTGATCAGCCTGTGCAGTTGGCACAGGCTAATCAGGGACTATACTTTCCGCTTTAAGGACTTTTTGTTTAAAGGAAGTCTCTTCAAAACAAGAAGCCTGTCACTTTATGTAAATGCATTAAACCAGGTTATCCCAGAGCATGGCTCTAATATTGGCTAAAATATTTTAAACTCTAAAATTTCACACAACAATTACAAGTTGTCACTTCTTGTTATTACAATAATTATTACCTATACAAATTTATACTTTTTCATGGTTATTTTTTAAACAATTTGTTGGCCCAGGGGCATGTGCATGATAAACATAATACTAGTCAATATATACTGGTGTATGTATGTTTATGTTTGATGTAACATACAATCTGACATATAACTGTTTATAAATAATCAACCAGGTATATGAGATACTTGAGTTTGAGACTTTGAGATGTATTCTGAACCCAAAACTCTTTCAGTGCTGGAACCGAATTTTGAAGGACTTTGCAAACAGTTTGGATCCAGATGAGACGCCACAGAACATGGCGTCTCCTCAGGATACAAACTGTTTGCTATTCTGATAGTATTCTTTGAAAAAAAATGAAGAAAATGCTAATTTTAGAAATTCAGCAGACAACATTTTAGCAGATAACAAATTTCCCAGCATGCAAAGGGCTAAACTTCCTCTCTTTTTGACAAAACATGACACATGCTGGGTGTGGTTTTTACTCTTTTCTTTTATAGAATATAACATGGTTTATTATGTTATAATATTACTGTAATGTATTAGATTTTTGAAAGTAAATTAAACTGGAAAGATTCCATCGATACATAATTGTATGTACGGTATGTGAAGAATACTTCAATTTGCATAAACAAGTATATACTTTAAAACAAAGTAACATCATTCTAAGAATAAGGGGGGTTCCTCTGTTATTTCATCATTTATATATACTATAGTATTAAGTCTAATAATGTGTTGTAAAAATTACATACCAATAAGTCTGATATCAATTAATGGTTCAGAATACATATCAATCTCTGTGTATGCATGTCTGCATGAAACGCTGCATATTTGAATTAATCACTAATGCGTTATACCCTGGTGTATTAATTTTAGTTTACAAGGAAGACTTTTTAAGTGTTAAAGCATGGTGATAACAGAGCATGAAAGGCGCCTAAAAACATAATAGATTATACATGGCTCAGTTAATATGTCACAAACTATAAATAACGTATAATTTCATTCACATTCATATATTTCCTTTTCAAATATGGTAAGTTAATTCTACAATGCCAGGCCAACCTCAGTAGACAAAAATGCTTAAATTTGTTACATTTATCCCCAAACGATACCTCGGCAATACAATGTAGATTGAATATTTTTGTCCTTGATATATTGTAAGTCTTATTAGTTTTTTGAATGTCAAAATCGACATGGGCCACGTGTTTGTTTTTCAGCCCCAAACAGCACAAGTGTTTCAGCCAAGATCAAATCAATAGGGGGGACAGACCATCAGGTGGAGTTTGTCCCAACAGTAGTAGGTACGGTGTAACCCTAAGCCCCATTCTAGGAAAATTGGACTTAATGCATGTGCATATAATGTGTCATCCCAGGCTAATTAGGGACAACACTTTCCGCCTTGACTGGATCTTTTTTGAGAAGAGACTTCCTTTAAAGAAAAAATCACATAAAAGCGGAAAGTGTCATCCCTGATAAGCCTGTGTGGACTGCACAGGCTAATCTGGGATGACACTTTACGCACATGCATTAAGCCTTGTTTTCCCAGATTAAGGGACACCCTCTTAAACTGGTTTCTTGTGGTCTTTTTGTGTCCCTATTGTGTTTGTAAGAACACCTAGATGAAGTGAAACTGTACAGTTTAACGGCATGATGTTGTTGATTTCAATGACAGCAGCGTGGAATTCTTAAGTTTATTTTAAAAAGAAAGACAGAAATGCTTGTAATTGTGGGCTTAATGGCGACCTAAATAAGGCCAATCTTAAAAAATTGTTTGTTTGGGATAACGCTACCAATAGCAGGGCATGTGGGTAGGCAGGTTGGTTTCTTAATTTATATAAAAAAAATAACATGTTGATATATTGATTGATATCTATGATTAGAGTGAAAACTGTGTATAAGTTGGCATCCATTCATATAACACCCTTTCTTATAATGTTAGAAGCAATTTTAATGAGGAGAAAAACTTGTCATTGACAGCCAGTTAAAGAGCTCTTATATGTGACATAGTGTGTTCCCGAAAAGAAGGAGCATGAGTGTTAACACAAGAATGTCATCTATGTGAACTTGGCAAACAAATTTTAATGTTTATTCCCAACCCTTAAAAGATTTGTGGGAAAGAAAATTGGTTTCGTTGGTAGGGATATGAAAAAAACACAATTTTTTAAGGTTAGCTTAAGAGTTAAATAAAGATTAGCTTATCACCTAGGCAAAATCAGGCTTCTTGCTTAGATTGTTATTGCAATACTCTTTAAGTACACATACTCTACATACCAGTGTCCAAGTTTTGGTAGGTGAATTCATTTGTGTATTACAACCTATGCCTGCCAATACTTTGCTTGAACGACCCATGACCTTCCTTTCAGGTGATCACAAGGTCAGTGTGACCTACGGGGGCAAGAAGATAAAGGGCTCCCCATACACAGTGCGGGTTTATGACACTGGTCGGGTTGCTGTATCAAACATGCCCTCATCTGGCTTGCTAGGGCAGCCGGTTGTATTTGACAGTAAGTAGTCTGATATGTTTCCTATACTGTTCCATGTGGAGTAAGTTTGAATTACTATTTTGTTATTTTATCATGTGAAAACGTTTTTCTTTGGAATCTTCAGCTGTATCAACATTTTCTTGAAATTGTAAATTTGAGTCTCATCAACCAAAACAAAAAGGAGGATCATGTAATTGAAATCTAAATTCCTAAGAATCATGATAAGTTCATAGAGTCCTTTAGTCATAGATGCCTTCAGTTGAAGACCCCTTCAGTCATATAACTCTTCAGTCAAACATGTTTACAATATTAAGTCTTAAACATATGATGAAATGAATATGCAAAAAAAAAACGTTAAGAAAAAAAAAGGTAATTTTTCTTCAAAGAGTTTGATACAGAAATTATAATATTCTTATCAACAACACTGCATTGAGTTGGTCATCTTGTGTTGTATATTTTACACAAATGCTGTGCATGGACATTTGCAGTTGATGCCTCAAAGGCCGGTAGTGGTAACATAGAGATAATGATCAATGGAGGTGAGATTGCCTGCAGCGTCCAGAACCACGGTAATTACCGGTTTACCGCGTCTTTCCTTCCCACCTCCACGGAATATCACACCATTGAGATGAAGTTCAACAAAGAACATGTACCAGGTATGCTGTTTTGCCTCAAATAGATGAGCTGGGGAAACTGGGCTTAATGCATGTGCGCAAAGTGTCATCCCAGATTAGCTTGTTAATTGCACACAGACTAAAAAGAGACTTCACTTTCAGCTTTAATGGAATTTTTTGTTTCAACAAAAATCCAGTTTAGGCGGAAAGTGTAGTCCCTGATTAGCCTTTGCGGTCCGCACAGGCTAATCTAGGACAACACTTTACGCACATGCATTAAGCCCTGTTTTCCCACAATAAGGCTTATTTGAAACCACTTCCTCAGCTTTGTTGAAGGATTAATTTGTTTTTTGTTGACAATCACAAACATAACCTTCAACGCTCATTGCTGAAAATAATTAGAAAAAATACAAATGCACTTTTTGTTTCAAATATTGTAACTCAGGAACATGTGGTGTGTAATTTAAGTGCTTTCTTTGGATAATGTTGTTGAATAAGATAAAGTATGACTGACATTAATGTTTTGGAAACGTCTTTTTTTGCATTGGTGGATGAATTTTGGTCTTAATTATGACCAAGATAGATAGATCTATTTCAGGAAATCAATTGTTGAGCGTGAAGCTGTTGTAACACATTAATCATATAGAGAGCCGCCTTTTGAGAAAACTGGGCTAAATGCATAGGGGTAAAGTGACGTCCCAGATTAGCCTGTGCAGTCTGCACAGGCTAATCAGGGACAACACTTTCCGCTTTTATGAATTTTTTTTTTAAAGGAAGCCTCTTTTGAACAAAAATCCAGCTTTTAGGCGGAAAGTGTCGTCCTGGATTAGCCTATGCAGATTGCACAGGCTAATCTGGTACGACACTTAACGCACATGCATTTGGCCCAATTTTCCCAGAATGAGGTTCTACAGTAGTTTCACTCTCAATCCTTGATTTCTGTAACTTAGATGAAGTTTTTGTTTCAGGATCTCCTTGGCGGATCTCAATCGCAGATGCCAAGAGCATGACGGTCTCCGGCCGTGGCCTCGAAAATGTTCAGGTCAACAAAACAGCCTCATTCTCGATAATCATGAATAATCTGGATCCCAAGCAGCTTGCAGTGTCCATTCTAGGTAACCCAGATGTTGTAAGACCATGTAAACCAGTCTACTGAATAACCGTTGGACTGGTTACCTATTTCTTTTAGAATTTAATATTTTATTTACTCTAGACCTATTGATTCACAATATTTTCAATGATGACTTTGAAGCCTGGTATACGATGTTAAATATAACCCAAATATTTTTACTTTTTTTTTCCGAATTAACTTTTAAAGATGTTTTTATGTCCCCTCAAAGTGGGAGGATTTAAGACTTACACTTGTCCGTCCGTCAGTATGTGCGTACATACATACGTACTGAAGCTTGTGTTTTGAAATTCTCTGAGTGGATCTTGCTCAAATTTTCACAGTTGAATGACCTTAAGGTGTAGATTATTTCTACAAGCATTACATTGAAATATATTTTGTTTGTATCTGGAACATAGGTTTTTAGAATCTTCATGCCTTTTGCGAAGTTTGGCCAGTGTTAAAGTACTAATATTTATGCAAGAGCATTGTATACCAGGTTTAGTAATACTTCTATTCTTATTAGAAATACCTTTGACAATGCATGAGTATTTTAACCAGTTTTTGTTGACAAATTAAAGGGGCATGAGGCTAGAAGGTTGATATAATAATAATTTTACAACACACATTAATTTACATAGATTGCACTGTTAAATAAAATGGCATTTAACAAAAATGTTGGTAATGCATACTGGTGCAGTGCCTTACGCCGCCACAGTTTATTTTTGTATGTTTGTTACTAGCATGCATGTATTTTGTAACTATTTTTATGTATACAATAAAATGTAGCATGCCTCTACATAGTCTTTGTTTTCTCTTAACCCAACTATAATTAATGAATGAATGTA
Organism: Dreissena rostriformis; assembly: GCA_007657795.1. Lineage (NCBI taxonomy): Eukaryota > Metazoa > Mollusca > Bivalvia > Myida > Dreissenidae > Dreissena > Dreissena rostriformis. The sequence continues at coordinate 63,959 of VMBQ01004197.1, read as the reverse complement.
ATATCTATGATCTCTTTCACATTTACTCCCATTTGTTCGTAGTTAACTGTTTTCTTTTAATTTGTTTTATTGATAAAGTATTAAATTTGGAAGAATTATTGATGATGATATTAGGATAACATTAGACAATATAACTGTATTGTAAATATCAATAATAATGTAATATTTTCATTTTTAGTCTTAGATAACTAATTAGTTAGCTTGCATTTGTAGTCCTCGTTAGTTCAATATGTCTTTCTATGTTCTGCATTTTGCATAAAACATATTTTTAACATCTATTGTTTTATGACATTTTTTATTCAGTTGTCATCTTTTTAAGAATAGATCTCTGTGACATTTTCCGCATTTATTCCTTGTTTTCATTTGTATTTTAGCAAATTTTGTTTCATTTATTGTTCACAGTTCATAGCTCATTAGAATTGATTGCCATCTTTCACTTAGCATACATTACTTATGTACATCCATATAAGGTAGTAAGATTCACAATTTCATATTAAAATGACTGTCAGATTGCATGAGCTTACAAACATATTTTTTTTCTCATACTAAAAGTAAGTCTTACACTGCACTATCACAAATGCGCATTATATTTTGTTGAGCAAAATAATTGCATGATTCTTATGTTCTTCTTATGGTTATTGGTAAAAAGTGCACATAGCAAAATTTACAAGTTTAATTGTTTTCATTGATAAGCTCTCATATTTTGTTTACGTTTTGTTTTTTTTCACAAATGTCATAGTATTGCTTTTTAATATCCCTCAGATGGTAGGTATGAGAGTTTTTGGGGTTTAGTTACATATAATACAGATACCTTTGTGAACAATTGGTCAGTCTGTGTCGACTGGTTTCTTTCATCAGTAAGTTCCCAAACTTGTTATTCCATGTTCATTAACCAAGCGCGACTGCTGACCTATCTGAGTTTTTCATCTGTGTCAAACCAGTTTTCCCACTGTACCAAAGTGGTTTTTATTTGTGTCAATTCGGTATTTCATGTGTGTTAACCCTTTGAGCGCTGGAACCGGATTTTGAAGGCCTTTGCAAACAGTTTGGATCCAGATGAGACGCCACAGAATGTGGCGTCTCATCAGGATCCAAACTGTTTGCTGTTCTGTTAGTATTCTTTGAAAAAAAAGTCGAAAAAAATGCTAATTTTAGAAATTCAGCAGACGACATTTTAGCAGACGACAAATATCCCAGCATGCAAAGGGTTAAGGTTGTTTATTTTTGTTAATGAGCCGTGCTCTGAGAGAACCAAGCTTGATGAATGTGCATAAAGTATCATCCCAATTTAGGCTAATCAGGGACAAAACTTTCCGCTTCTATGGAGTTTTTTGTTTAAAGTCTTTTCTAAAGGAACATCCACTTCAGATGGAAAGTATCGTCCCTGATAAGCCTGTGTGGACTGCGCCAGCAAATCTGGGACGACACTTTACGCACTTGCATTAAGCCCTGTTTTCCCAGAGCGAGGCTTAAATGTTTCACGGTAGTTTTTCATCTGTAAGAGCAGTATGTTCAGTCATTCATCGCCTGTAGTTTAACAGTTTTAGTGCTTTTCTCTTTTCAGATCCCCATAGGAACACTGTGCAACACAAACTTAAGAACAAAACAAATGAAATGAAAGTCAAGTACACTCCCACAGAAATCGGTGGGTAGACTTAGAGTTTTAAGTATTGTATATCACTAATGTAGCATTATATTGCCCTGTATCGTATAAAACTAGCTAATGGTAACAAGAATTTCTCCCTTGATAATTTTTCTGGAGTTTCTTTATCAATATATTAAAATATTCAACATATTAAAGTAAGTCTGAATTTCTTAGACGTAAATAAATAGGAATTTTTATCTCAAATTTCTCAGATGGTTTGAGGTGAAGTCTAATTAACTGATAATTTTCTTATGTCATGTTTGTTTATATTTTTACCAAATACTTTAGTTTTTGCAATGAAGGCATTAAAAGACTTTAAAAAAAAATATGAACAATCTTTAACCCTTTACCACTCATATAGTTTTAGTTTTTAGTCCATTTAAACATCAATTTAAATTAAGGACCCATCTTCGTAGATTCAACTTTTAAAGGGTTCATTACCAACCCAAAGATACTGATGAGCAGCAAATAGCATTAAAATTTAACAGACTTGGAGTTAGTCGCAGGCTGTTCTGGTTTTATGCTGGTTGCATACAGCTTTTACACTTTGCTTCTGAGCGGGAAAGGGTTAATTAAATGTCTAACATCCTTTTTTACTATGTCCCCCACTATAGTAGTGGGGGACATATTGTTTTATGTCCCCCACTATAGTAGTGGGGGACATATTGTTTTTGCCCTGTCTGTTGGTTGGTTGGTCTGTTGGTTGGTCTGTTGGTTGGTTTGCGCCAACTTTAACATTTTGCAATAACTTTTGCTATATTGAATATAGCAATTTGATATTTGGCATGCATGTTTATCTCATGGAGCTGCACATTTTGAGTGGTGAAAGGTCAAGGTCAAGGTCATCCTTCAAGGTCAGAGGTCAAATATATGTGGCCCAAATCGCTTATTTTATATATACTTTTGCAATATTGAAGATAGCAACTTGATATTTGGCATGCATGTGTATCTCATGGAGCTGCACATTTTGAGTGGTGAAGGGTCAAGGTCAAGTTCATCCTTCAAGGTCAAACGTCATATAGGGGGACATTGTGTTTTACAAACACATCTTGTTTTAGGGTTTAAATAATTTTATTTACAGGTGTTAAAATATGCAATTACATATACATACACATATACATATTAACATCAATATAAAGGCATAAAAAGCGATACATTCCTGTAAGCAGGAATAAATAATTAAATGTCTTACCACCTACTTAATGCATGTGCGTCAAGTATCGTCCAAGATTAGCGTGTGCAGTCCGCACAGGCTAATCAGGGATGATACTTCACACTTTTATCGTATTTTTTCGCTTAAAGGAAGACTGTTCTTGACAAAAATCCAGTGTAGACGGAAAGAGTCGTCCCTGATTAGCCTGTACGCACGTGTATTAAACCCCCTTTTTACAGAGTGCGTCTCAATTAAATGTCTTACAACCTACTCCAGGTGACTACACAATAACCCTGAAGTATGGCGACCAGGAGCTCACAGGCAGTCCCTTCGTGGCCAAGGCATATAACACGGCCGCCATCAAGGTCACCAACATCCCTGATGGAGTGGTGGGCCTGCCTATTGAATTTGGAAGTAAGCAAGTTGTGACCTTTTTTGCTAAAAATTACAACCAAAATTGGGCTGTTTCCCAATGGTAAACAATATTGATTTTTCTCAAAAACTCGCCAAAATGTCTCCAAAACGGCCAATAAAAAGAATATGGAAGTAAGCAAGCAGTCATTTTTCTTTTTAAAAATAACCACCAAAATTGGGCTGATTTCAAATGGCAAAAAATGATGATTTCCCACTAAAAAAGCTACCCAAAATGTCCCCAAAATGGCCAACAAAAAGAATATGTACACAACATCGTCATTTAATTGAGTAAGAAGATAATTTAGTAGAACTTTATATTATAAAATTTAAGATTGCTGTTGTAATTTTTATTTTACTGATAAACAATTGGAATAATGTAATATTTTTACAATACTTATAATTTTTCATTTTCCCCAATTTCCTGGTTTACCAAGCTATTTTCCAAATCCAAAAACAAATTTTATGTTTAAAGATAATTTCTTCTAAACGAAAAATGCAGTTAAGTGGGAAAGTGACGTACATGATTAGCATATGCAGACTGCACAGGCTAATCTGGGACGACACTTTACGCACATGCATTAAGCCCAGTTTTCCCAGGACAAGGCTCATATATTTGTTTTTTACTCCTTCCAATTAATTTAAACATATTTATTTCAAACAAACAAACATAGTTATAATAGAATTTCCTACAATGTTTATAAAATGTACATGTTTGAATGGGATAACAACGAAAGACAAGGGTTTAGATAGTTATTCCCTAGTTAGTTCGACGTAAGGCAGGCCGGGGAAGGCCAATGCATTAAGCCCCGTTTTCCCACAGCTAAGCTCATATATATATGTTTTCCCCCTTTTCAGTTGATGTAAGGCAGGCCGGGGAAGGCCAGCTGGAGATCATGGTGAACAGCGGCACTCTGCCCAACACCGTAGAGTGCCAGGAGACCGGGGTGTACAAGATGAGCTTCACGCCCGAGGAGGCCGGGGTGCAGAAAGTGGAGATCATCTTCAACCAGGAGCAACATCCAAGTATGTGGGTGCTTAATCAGAAGTTACTGGTAAGATGCAAAATTCAGAGCCTGTCTTCACAAAGCTCATGAGGGAAAACCTAAGGAAATTTCTTACTTTCACGAAATTGCTTAAGTCTCAGGTTATGTTATTTTTAGGTATTTTAACATTCATATGTTTTAAACAAGTAATATCTTAACCTTTTGTAAGCAGAACATATCACATTTCTTACAGAACACTTGATCTGAAATTTTCCCTTCAGTACAACTTAAGTTAAGATGTCCCTAAGGAGCATTTTGAATATTGGCCCAGATACGCCAGTCAATGGTGTAAGGCCTAATGGATATGGTGTCAGCCTTGCAATTGGGAAGATCTGGGTTTGCTACCTAGGCAGGGAGCTTTGAACAGACATTGTTAATGACACCATTGCACTGGTTCAATACAAATCTGATTGTCATAAATTGATTTTTTTAATTTGATAGTATTTACTGGATTCATACCAAAACTGGAGCAACCCAAGTTTCCAAGTTACTTCCCTTGATGCTTGGAAAAATTTGCATAAAAACAGTTGCTTCCCTTGATATCTTGAAAAATGTAACAGTTTCTTCCCTTGTCTTCAGGGTCTCCGTTTTCTTGCAATGCTGTGAGTCTGACAGCAGTCAAAGTAAGAAGCTTCGAATTGCAACTTCCTGTTGACAAGTCAGCCAGTTTCTACCTAGATTCAGAAAGAGCATTGGATGTCAATGTTGATATCATTTGTAAGTCGAAAAGTTTTATGCAGGGTGCACACAATTTATCACAGTTATTGCTTGTAATCATAACCATAACTATGCATATAACAAAATATGTAAATTGCTTTTATATTTATAAATGTATAGTGTATGATGATGATTTTGCTTGGTGTTTTTATCCCCCTTTCTTCGAAGAAGAGGGGGTATATTGTTTTTGGCCTGTCTGTCTGTCATTGTGTGTGTCTGTGTGTCTGTCACAAAACTTTAACCATAACTTTTGCAATATTAAAGATAGCAGCTTGATATTTGGCATGCATGTGTATCTCATGGAGCTGCACATTTTGAGTGGTGAATGGTCAAGGTCATCCTTCAAGGTCAAAGGTAAAAAAAAAAAAAACACAATAGGGGGCATTGTGTTTCTGAAAAACACATCGCTTGTTTGGGATTGGTTTTAAAACAAATGTCTTGTCAGTCAATGCAAAGCTTTTATAGAAACTCACTGGTATTTGACAGTACTAACAAAAATCATGTTTAGCACCAATTGATCATGCAATAAAACAATTAGAAAAGGTTTGTTAAAAATAATCTATATAATAAATAATAATATAATGTATTATTAAAAAAATTAAGTTTAATATTTGTTTCTTTATTTCTTTAACCGCTTTGTAATTTTCTAGGAGCTAGAATATTCTTTCAATGTTCATTCTAACAATATTTGAGTATGCAATAACAGTTATGTACATGCATCCTTTTGACATATTTCTTGTATATAATATAACTGAATTCAACCACAGTTGTGTTTGTTGTGTATGCATACTAACAATTCTAAAAGTTGTGTCCTATTGAAATATTTAACATTATGTATGACTTTGTATCAATGTCTCTGATCTACGAAAGAATTTGTGGGAAACATGTGTTTATGTCAATTGTATTACTAATATTTAAGCAATTTTATCACTAATATCTTCTAGCATGCCAAACTTTTTTCTTTCTTTTTTTATATTTATTTATTTTTTGATACTTTTTTGTTTTTTATTTTCTTTTATGTTTTATTTTACTGAAAAGTTACTTTTGAGTAAAATTTCTCCGACATCTGGTAATTACCTGTAATAACATGTTGTTGATTTCTCCACTATTGAAAAGAGAAGACACTATATATGTAATGTTTTTGGTATTTTATACACCCAGTAAGCATAATTTATGTACTTAGTTTCAACGATGAATGCATGATATAATTCCGTGGATTTAATGTACCACAATATCACACATATGTTCTATCAACAAATATTTACTCTGAATGCCATGATGGTTGTGTGAATATGAATCCCAAAAATGGCCTGGTGTAATTTGCATCTGTGGTATATGTCCCATATTATTTTTATGTTGAAATGTATTGAACATTTGAGTATTAACAGCATCAGGTGATCGGTATTTTACAACTCAACATGAAGTATGCATGAACACACGGAGATCCTGGTAAGTGAACCTTTACTCATTTTTCATTTACTGAAAACAGTAAATAATGGTATATTTCAACTTACTGCATCATTTCTTACTTTTGATGTGAAACAATTGTTTAGTGTATTTGTATTGTTCAGCTGTCTAATTAGGGTACTGAATTTAAATATTAATGTTCATGAACCGTAGTTATTTATTTATCCTACAGCTAAATGATTTTATAGAACATATTAGGACCCATACAGAAAAGATAAGGTTTATCCCACACCTATGTTTATCCCACACCCAGTCATGTGTGAAGGAAGGTCATATTGCTCGGAATCAACTATAAAGTATTTGTTTTTAGTAAAAAACGAATAAGATTCAACAAAACAAACAATTTGATACCAAGATGTAATATATTTTAAACACAAAATGCAACACAAACAGCCAAAAAACTTTTTTTACAAATATTTAGCACGCGTGCTCATGAAGTCATTATTAACAAGTCAAACGACAAAAGTCGTATTCTTTCCCGGCAAAACTGCAGCTTTTTAGCGATTTTTTTATTATTTCTTTAAAATCAGGGACGTAGAGGTATGATGAACAGAAAAAAACAGGTTACATTTTTTTTAATAACTATTTTGTAGGATAAATAGAATACTATGTTAGTGTGATTGTTTACTTAAATTTATCCCACTCGTCTCAGAAAGGCTTACAAGGCTCGGCAAGCCTCGCCATGTAAACCTTTCTTCACTTGTGGGATAAATTTAAGTACACAATCACACTAACATAGTATTCACTATTTCTCCTATGTGCTTTTTTCGCAAAAATGATGTGTTATAGCAAGCCATGTTGTGTAGAGTTTTTCTATGGGGGCAGATTGCATTTAAATGTAATAATAGCATGTCCGTATTACAGCTCCTTCTAAAAAAGATGTAGCGGTCAATTACACCCAAGAGAAAGATGGAGTTCAAAGAATAGACTTTATACCACAGGAAGTTGGTAAGTAAATTGTAAAATGGGGCTTAATATAAAGTTCCAGCTTAGGGTTTTATGTTGTTTGTTTTGGTATTTTTGAAAACCATTAGTAAAAAAATTGTTAAGGTGGGTAAAATAATTATTTAAGCCTGACTGCACGAATTATAAAAAAATTGGCTTGTTATATTGTTTTGGCTTTGTCCGTCCATCCGTCCTTCCATCCGTCTGTTCTTCCGTCCGTCTGTCCGGCACTTTTGTGTCCGGAGCCATATCTTGGAAGTGCTTTGGCAGATTTCATTGAAACTTGGTATGAGTATATATATATATGGATAAGAGGATGATGAACGCCAAATGGCATTGTACACCATCTGTTATTAACGGATTTATGTCCCCTTGGTATATATTCTGTGTCAATGCAGCATGTGGGGGTATACAGCATGTCTGTGACAAAGCTCTAGTTGGGCGGGGGATATCAATTCAACGAATTAGCTTGTTAGAATACCAATGGGGTTAACTCACTAACATTTTAAAAAGCATTTTTTTACCGATTAAAGAGTAAACATTTTGGTGATTTAAGTCCTATTCAATTAATTAGTACCAAACCTAAATAAAGTAATATACATATATTTGAAACATTAACATAATTCATGTTTTTATTACAGACAGAAAATAGTTTTAAGTTAAACCGTTTTTTTTTAACCTCAATCCTGTTTTGTCAAGTAGCAAAAAACTAATTGCCCTTAACACAAAGTTTAATACAGTGAATCTCTGTATTTTGTAGGGGTGCATACCGTGAGTGTCACCTACCTGGGGGCCCACATGGCCGGGAGTCCCTACAGCTTCAAGACCTGGGACCCTAAGCTGGTCAGGCTGTCCAAGATGCCACTGGGGCTGCTCAACAGTCCCTTCAAGTTCAGAGGTACAGTCTGGCTGTCAAGTTTGGTTTATGTACAAATAAATAAAATATTTCTGTAAACAAATGCATGGATTGTAACGTCAACTGTCTGTGAAGTTTGGTGGTAAATCACACACATTTTGTTAGTTGATAATTTTTATTGCGAGACATTGGGAGTTTGAAACATGAATTACTAGAAAATGCTATTAGAAATATCTCTCCTATTTTATGCTTAATAATGAAAAATATCAATCAGATCAATCTTTACATCACCCTACGTTGCTTGGAAACTTTTTTTAAAGGATATAGAAAATACTGACCATTTATTATAAATACAAAATGTGTTTGGTTTTCTATGGATGTATTTTTTACTATGAAAGTACCAGTAGACAATTTACATTTTACATTCAAATTATTATAAGTCTCCTTTTTTATAACCCCACAAACGAAGTTTAGGGGGGTATATAGGAGTGAGCTTGTCTGTCGGTCTGTCTGTCTGTCTGTCGGTCTGTCTGTCGGTCGGTCCGTATAAGTCATGCCTGCTCAAAAACTAGGTCACGCGGTAACTTAGTGTGTTTTAAACATTCAGCATGTTGTACGCTCTCTAATTATATTAGTTTTCATCCAATCTTCACCAAACTTGGTCAGAAGTTGTATCTAGATGATGTCTAGGTCAAGTTCTAATATGGGGCATGCCATGTCAAAATTTTGGTCACGGGGCACTTACTGCGTTTTTACATGCAAAATATTCTGTGTCAATGCGGCATGTGAGGGTATTCGTCACCTCTGTGACAAAGCTCTAGTTAGTGCTTATTATTATGTGTAGTAAATGAAATATAATTGATGTATTGTGTTCTGAGAACTTGAATCAGTTGTATGGCATGAGAGGCACAGTCTTCAGAAACAAGTTCTCTGGACACCAAAGAAGAGTAATATATATGAGCCGTGCTTGTGAAAAACCAGACTTAATGCATGTGCGTCAAGTATGGTCCCAGATTAGCCTGTGCAGTCCCCACATGTGAATCAGGTACAACAATATCCGCTTTTATGGATTTTTTTCATTCAAAGGAAGTCTGTTCTAAGCGAAAATCCAGTCAAGGCGGAAAGTGTCGTCCCTGATTAGGCTGTGCTGACTTCACAGACTAATTTGGGACCACAATTTACGCACATGCATTATGCCCTGTTTTTCCATAGCGCAGCTTATAAAGTATAGCTTCTTTATTTCAGTCCTTGGGGAGGAAGCAGGTGACGGTACTATGGAGGTATTCGTGAAAACAGATGGAGAGAAAATCCCAACCCAGCTTGAGGCACTAGGGGAGGGAACTTTTGAGGTGACCTTCATGGGTGAAGGTGAAGGCAGACATGAGTTATCCATCTTGTTCAATGGAGAACACATTCCTAGTAAGTTCTGAAAGGATAAAAAATGAATTAATGCACACGTAACTTGAAAACTCTTTAAAAGTCATAACAGATATTTCCAGCTAAAATACTTCTACAGCACTTTCTATTTTGTTAATTTATTCAGACAGAATATGTTGTGTGTTATTATATTTGCTGATTGTTTAAAAAAAGAATAAGATTTTGATGCTCCATAATACATTACTTACATACAAATTTGCTGAATTAATGTGAACTATTTCTGAATGTGTAACATATATAGTTGGTTATTTGTTTTGCATTACTAATCTAAAAAGTTTGTATCCAAATCAGTTGTTAGATATAAAACATGCCAATTCCTTTGTTACCAGGGAGTCCACTGTCAGTCAACTTTGCCGATATGGATAAGATCAGAGTACAGCGGCCAGACAGGGTCCTGTATCCTTGCCACCACTGGGTGAACCTGCACATGACATGCGCCCCATCGGCCATTGAGGATCTAGTCATAAACATCAATGGTATGTTGGAAGGTTTTAGCTGCACTCTGGGAAAACTGGGCTTAATACATGTGCCTAAGCGTCATCCAAGATCAGCCTGTGCAGTCTGCACAGGCTAATCTGGGACGACACTTTCTGACTAAACTGGATTTAAGTTCAGAAAAAAATCCTGTTAATAATATTGAAATAATATGTTTTAATCATATTATATACGAATATATTCTTGGGCCGGTATTCACCAACACATTATAACATATAAGAAATAGACTAAGATCTAAGAAATCTCACTTCAGAGTTTGACTAGTGCAGGCTATCAATTGTGCTTATGCAATATAAAAGTGTTATTTATAAAGGATTATATATTTTGAGGTTGCAAAAGTCAAGTGAAACTGAACAATAAAAAGCATGTACAACATTACAGTTTAAAGAATGCTCTTTATTCTTAGGTTTAAGTCTCAAGATCGGTTGTTGACTATGTGCCCAGGTATTCCAGTGAAGATGATTTATGGTATTTTATTCCAGGACCAGTCTATAACAGCGTTCCGTTCAAAGTGAGGAATATTGGTGACCGTCTCTACAGTATAGACTGGTTACCAATCAAGCCAGGGACCTATGATGTGGAAGTGAAGTATGGGGATGTGATACCGGCCTGGGGCTGTCCAATGAAAATTGAGGCCTACGACTCGACCAAGGTCAAGGTCACAGACTATGATGAGCCCAAAGTTGGCAAGAGACATTTGATGAAAGGTTTGTCTACAATATATATTATTATTTATTGTTCTTGTGTATTTAACGAATATGTGTCTTAATTCCAGTTGATCTTTGACCTACTGTTTATTGTTATATTTCAGTCTGCAATGTTAACAATGATATATTTTTCAGTTGATGTGAACTCAGCTGGTCGTGGGGACCTTCATGTTGTGATCATGAACAGCGAAGGAACCGTTCAATCAGCCATCGAGAAAGCTAAGGATGACCTTCTGAACTTGACCTTTGACCTTGAGAAGCCTGACCTTTATGATGTCTTCATCTCTTTCAATGGAGAGCCTGTTCCTGGTAACTACATCAATGATAACAAAACGAAATTTCAAAACATTGCTGAACAATATGCCCCAGAACTACGAAATTCCCCAATCTTAACTTTTGTTTTATTTTAACTTATGAAAATATTACATTTCAGCCTTGATTTCCATGTTTACACTTTTGTAATAAAGCTTCTATCAAAAAAGCTGTCCATTAAATGTGTTGTATGAAGTAAAGTAATGTGCCAATAAAGCTAAAATTTCACCTATCAATAAATCAGCCCTCCTCGTACCATTCTGGCTTGGCGGCACATGGCCAAGGTAGGTGATAATAAAAGGCATATGAACAATGTGGGTAATTTACTATACCAATTATAAAAGGAAATCTATTATTTACCTTGTCTTTATAAGTCTAAAAATGTGTTTTACCCTATATGATAAAAGTGAAAAAAAGGGAAAAAATATTGAATCATTTTATTTATTTGCAGGTTCGCCCTTCAAAATCAACTTGAAGGAAGACAATAGCCTAGCTCTTGCCTTGCCAAGTAACACGAGATATTTCATAGTGCAGGACATACAGTGGTGCTTCCTGCAGGCATTGGGGTACTACCTCCCCTTGGATCAGATTACCATGTTCATCACAGGTGGATACGAAATGTGGAATGCTCGGATTGGAGTTTGCAGCATGGTTATGAATATGAATGCATACGGAAAGGAAATACTATGAATAGTGTTGTCGTGGATAAGGAATGCTAAAAGCATGATTTGAGACTATATTAGGCTCTGAAAGGCAGATTGTTATGCTGGGGTAAAAGAAGGGGATGTGGGGCGAGTATTGCTCCGGGGTTAAGCATGGGAGGTGGGGTGTTGTTATGCTCCGAAAAACATTGTAGAATTTTCATTTTTGTAGCAAAGTGATTCATATGGCATGTCATGTGCATGATGTGTGCTACTGAATATTACGATTGCAATGGTATGGCATGTTAGCATGATTTGTTTCAATCTTGGCTCGTGTAGTGGTAATATATGTGAACTAAGAACTCCAAAGAAGCAAACACAACGGAAGGACCTCAAAGAACGCCTGCATATCCGTCGAAGAGCAATGATGACAGATGGATTTGCTCTTCATGCGTTCACATTAGGATTTTGAACCATGCATATAACAAAATCAAAATTATATTTGACAGACAGACAATTTTATTGGCGAATACAATAAGTACATAGTCATATAAGCATGGCATGTAAAATGCATGTGGTTTGCTCTGTGAAACGCCTGAATAAGGTTTTGCTGGCAATAGGGAGAATACAAAGGCCTCAAAAATGGATGAAGAATGTGAAACATGGTGTTGGTGTTTCAACAAGCATGTAGAATTATAGTTTTACATGTAATACTGATTATGTGCATACATCTTTGAACCTAAATATAATGTGCATTTAGAAAAGTGTGTATATGTTGGGCATGCTAATAAAATGGTGTTGTTTAAACGTGAAAGGAAGTTACTTGTCTTGTAAGTTCTATGCATTATTTGTTGTATAACAATAGTATTGAAATGTTCAATACATTACTTCAGTTAACATGCTAAAATTAGAACAATACATTGTACATATACCAGTACTTACACATAACATAGATATTTATTTTGCATTCCAAACAAGTTTGTTTTAAATAATTATTTTCAGGTACTTATTTATAGGCTGTTTATTTAAAAGTGTTCTGCTCTTGTTATCAATTATGTTTGAAGAATATTTGTTATGATATATTTAAGACCAGTATAATCTTTATGATTATTATTATTATTAGTATATGCATTACCTTAAATGATAACGGTGAAGACTTAAAGACTTAAACCTATCACACTGTCTGGGAATGTTAATGCCATATTGCAAACATAAATTTATTTTAGCTTTTGTGTAAGGGTAAAGTTATCTAATCAAGCGAGTGCATGTAATTTGTTAATTCATAGCAAAATGTCGGTCAATGTTCTATGACACGCAAAGTAAAATATAAAAAATGTAATAGTGCTTTTCTATAAAAAATTCCCTAATGCCATTAAATTCCGCATCTAAAAAGCTCAGCTGACTTTCCTCCAATGATGAGAAAATAAAATCAACTCAATGCTTATGTTGCACTGTTTGGTTTGAATATTTACAGCACCGACTGGTGACAATGTCAAGGCAAAGGTTTCGTCCCAGGGTAGTGGATACAAGGTAGAATGGAAGCCTAAGCAAGCAGGTAAGAAGAGCAGTGTTCTGGAAAAACTGGGCTTAATGCATGCTCGTAAAGTGTCGTCCCAGATTTCCCTGTGCAGTCCCAGGGTTATCAGGGACAACACTTTCCACCAAAACTGGATTTTTGTTTAGAAGAGACGTCTTTTAAACGAAAAATTTCATAAAAGTATAAAGTGTCCTCCCTGATTAGCCTGTGTTGACTGCACAGGCTAATCGGGATGACACTATGCACACATGCATTAAGCCCTGTTTTCCCAAAAAGAGGCCCAGTAATATGTGGACAATTTTGTGCATTCTTTTCTGTGTCTTTGTTTAGTGTATTGTTTGAAAGGCATCTTAAGTTTAGCTGATTTTGGAGGGCTGTAATCCATGCTTTGTGTATTATATATGAAATATTAATATCATAATGATTAAATCATATGCAGAAAATTACCAAAGGGTATTCACGTAAAACAAATGTAAACATTTGCCTTAATCTCATTAATGTATTGGTGCATTTAACTCATGGATAAATAAAAACCGTGAAATATAATATAAGCAAATGATATGCAAACATGTATTTTGAACTCATTGAGTCATTTCCTGTTTATGTGCATGTCTGCAATGCGATTAAACGGGAAGTATACTAGCATTCTCTTATGGTAATGTTTGCATTAAACCTTAGCTGGAATAAGAATATAATGAACAGCAGAATTATTTTTGTGCAATCATTCAATTGTTCACCAAAACAGTAACAGATTCATTTCATCCATGCAGGTCGCCACATGATCAACATTCAGTATGGCGGTATTCAAATCCCCGGCAGCCCATTCTATGTGGATGTGTTTGACCTGGCTACAATCAGGGTAGACAACTTCAGGCAAGGAACTGTTGGAGATGAGGCTGGATTCAGTGGTGAGTAACTTCCCTTTTAGTGTCTGGCCTCTTCCCAATTAAATTGGAATAAGTAGAGAAATGTTTGTCAGGGTAGACAACTCTAGGCAAGGAACTGTTGGGGATGAGGCTATATTCAGTGGTAAGTTACTTCCCTTTGAATGTATGGCAGCATCACAATAAGATTGGACATTGAATAAGAAGATACATGTTTTTGCTGTTATTATGAAATGTCAAAGAAATTTAACAAGCATGAATAAAACATTTGCAGTGATTAAACTAAGCACAATATAAAGAAGTGAAACTCCAGAAGCTGCAGCAGTATTGCATTTCTATCATACACACCTTCGTAGTCCTTTATTTATGGCAAGGAACCAATTGCCAAAACGGTACAGTACGGCACAAAACGAAACAACATATACACATAGTAGAATAAAGCTGGGGTCACCGCCTTGGAACGGTCAATGCTAAGCACTGGGGGTTTAAACCGGTTATAGAGCGCTCAACCTCACACTTGGCCCAGCAATATTCATGACACATATAAGATAATATAAGATAAGATAATCTTTTATTATAGTGACATGTGTTTACGTACAGGAGATTAACAGACATATATACAATGTATACAAGAACACCCGGCCTAATAGGCCTATAAGTCACCTTAACAACAGTGTAAAATATAACGTGATCATTATTATACAAATAGACATTAAAATATTTGAGCAACATACTTAGTTCAATGAATAAGTTAGCATCTTCTATATAATATATGTATAAGAACATAACAAGAGTTCAATGATAATATGATATGTACAAAAATTTTTTTTTTATCATAAGTAAGAAGACATATGTATGAAAAATGTGTAATTTGTAGTTGATACTTAGAAGCCCATTTACATAATTATATTATTTTAAAGTTTTAACTGACACAACATCATACAACAGATATTGTTACTTATATAAAATACTGCTTCTGATATAAAAAGCATTTACAACAAATTTCGCACACTTTCTAGGATGACATTCAACCAAGAGAACTAATTTATCTTTATTTGATTGACAGGTAGTATATTCTTCAGAGTTCAAAATATTCCCAAATCCATATAAGTGTAAATAAGCCTGCAAACCTTGCTCTTGTAAATTTTGAACTGTTTTTGCTCAAATATTCGGTTTCATAAAGGCTTGTTTGCCACATTTTCATGGTGTCAAGAAGTAATATTGCTTGATCACAAATGCTAACTTACTTTGATTGCGTGATTATCTAGTTGATTCATGTTAAGAAGATGATGTGATGTATGTTAGACATATTTTTGTATGTGATTTATGATAGACAGATGATATGGTTTATATTAGAAAGATACAGTAATTTGTGTAATATATATATATATATTTTAAAAACTTATGTCAACACAATGGTTTTTGTTCCAGTTGACTTCAGTGGGGCAGGTATGCTGGAGCAGGAGGTGCAGATCGTCGGCCCGTCCGGCGTGGACGTGGTGTACGACACCCGAGAACTGGGTCACCTCTGGCGGGACTACATCTACGAGGCCGAGGAGCCCGGGCGATACCAGATCTACGTGAGATATGGGGGCTTTGAACTGCCTGGTGAGTAGGCCTTGAATAGGGTGGTTTAGTTTGAACAGGGAATAGTATCACAAACATACTAAAGTCATTATTCTGACTCAACTTTGAGTTTTTTCTCACTTTATGGGATGAGGTTTACCATCATGCTCAATTTGGTGATCACATAAGTTTTTTATGCCCCCTTTTAGAAAAAAAAGGGGGTATATTGTGTTTGGCCTGTCTGTCTTGTCTGTCTGTCATTCTGTCTGTCCAAAACTTTAAGAAATCTTAAGAAATCTTAAAGTTCTGTCATAACTTTTGCAATATTGAAGATAGCAACTTCATATTTGGCATGCATGTGTATCTCATGGAGCCGCACATTTTGAGTGGTGAAAGGTCAAGGTCAAGGTCATCCTTCAAGGTCAAAGATCAAAAAAATAAATCAAAGCGGCGCATTAGGGGGCATTGTGTTTCTGACTAACACATCTCTTGTTTGAGTTTAGAGTCTGACTCAATCCTGAGTTTGAGGAAGAATATGTGAATATCTAATAGCTGAGATTTAAAATTGTTTGTGAGCTGACCTTCATTCTCAATACTCAGCTGAGTTGGATACTCAAATCTTCGAAGTTTAGATAAACAATTGAGAATGTATGTTCATTATATTGGGCCCTGGTTCATTTGTCTTGATTAAGGAAAAAAAACTAATCTTTGAAGTATTGAATGGATTTTTTTATGAATGTGCGTGAATGAGTGGCTTTGGGCTGTTCTGTGAATGGATGTGGAATCGTGTGATTTGGTTCAAACAGGTTTTATGAGTATTTCGCTTTTTCATTCAAAATGGGTTTTCTCTAGGAAATATTGATAGTAATTATATATTTTTTTATATATTTACTTCACCAAAGTAAAAACTGTGTAAAGTATATGCTAAATAGTCCTGGTTGTATTAGAGATGCTCGCATATAAATGCATGTGCTTTAGTAAAATTTGTTTTACTTAAAAAGGAGACCTGTTGATCCAGCTGGATTCATAAAACATACTTATATGAGGAGTTTATAGAAGATATTTGGTTAAGCTTAGCATATTCTAAGGTAAACAAATATTTACATTTAATTAGAGCAAACACTTCGTTGAGTGCCATAATATTTGAAGGACCACCTGTGGAACAAGACATGATCTTGTACCATACTCAACACATGGGATCTAGTTATTTGTCACAAAGTTGAGACACTAATTCTTCAAGTGTGGACCAGTTCTTGATGTCATTGAGAAAGATCAACTTAATAGACCTGCAATCTCTGGATAGCAAGATGGACACTTAATCAATATGTCAATAACGTTACTTTTAACATAAAAAAGTTATTACCAGTGATGTTATACTGATAGTAATTGATTATATGAACAAGAAAATAGCATCCATGTTTAAAGCATTGATCATTGATTCTATGAAATTTAGAAAACTGCTAGGTAAAATACAAGGTAAATTTTTTATATAGGTACAACAGAACATCTTCCATGACTTTCTCCATTGTGGAATGTTTAAAATCTCTTTTAGAAATTGAGCCTTGCTCTGGGAACACGGCAGTCCGCACAGGCTAATCAGGAACAACACTTTCCGCTTCTATGGAATTTTTCATTTAAAATAAGTCACTTCTTTGCCAAAAGTTTAGGCGGAAAGTGTTGTCCCTAGCCCACTCAGGCTTATATGGGATGACACTTTACGCCCATGCATTAAGTCCAGTTAATTGTCCCAGAACAAGGCTAAATTTCATAACAGCTTTACATTCAAGCAATGGTTGTATTGTGCTTCAGTCAAGAGGGCATAGATTTTAAGAATTTAACTAAACAAAATTTGTATTATGTAAGGGTTCAAACTTCAACCCACAAAAGATAGATTTTAGGTTTTATTTCCCAAAGAATAATTTAGTTTGTCAGCAATAAGAACAAGTGTAAGTCTCTGCTTTGATAGATTTTGTCACACAGTGGTCATAATTAAAACAAATAATGTAGTCCGACACAGTGGTCATAATTAAAACAAATAATGTAGTCCGAAAACTGTTGATAGTATTGCGTATTCAAAACTATGTTAATATATGCAAATAATTATCCAAAGAAAAGATTTCCTATAGAAGAACAAAAGCAAGTAACACATAATTGAATCATATCTCTGCAAATATAATTTTTGTAATTCATTTTATATAATGCAAGTTTTTACCGCTAGACAAAGTTAAACCAACACTGTATCTTAAAATAAGAATATGCATAAATATGGTTTTATTACATTGCAAATGTAGTCCAGCATTTATGGATGTCTGTCTTGTATTTCAAGTCTTTAAACTGAAGAAAAGAGACAGGATGCTGATTTACATATTTTAGCGTTTATTATATATTTTTTACAAAAATGGTTTGCAAACTTTCTGTAATTGTTAAAGTACTGGTAATCTTATTTTTAAGGGACTTGTTCACAGATTTTGGCATGTTTTGAAGTTTGTCATTAAATGCTTAAAATTGATAAAAATAAAGATCAGAACTACATGTAATGAGCTACAATATAAAAATCAAAGCGCTGAAGGCACTGAAGTTGTTCGCTGTCTTCGCCCTTGATTAGCTTGTGGGCATTGCACAGGCTAATCAGTGTGCACAGGCTAATCTTATATGACACGCATTAAACCCTGTTTTCCCTGAAAGCAGCGAATATGTACAGATTTCAATGATAGACACTAGACTGGCCAATGTCGTCTTACAAGCTGGTAAATACACTCACTGGTAGAGCAGACGCTCCTAAGCCATGTAAGCATTCATCGTTTGCAGTGAAAATGTTATGTAAATGATACTCTTCCGCACCGCGAACTATTTCTTGGAGTGTATGCGGGTTGAGTGTGATTTGGTGAATCGTAGTTAACTGAACAACGATTTTCAAAACACCACAGTAACTTCAGTTGTTCTTGCGAACAAGTAACAAGAATTAAAGGAAAAAATAAAAATAAAAGAGAAAAAAAGTTAACCACCCCAGGGCTGGAACCAGTGAACATTGGAGGAAAGCCAAGCGCCGAAACCACTCGTGCAGCCATCCGTCTTCATGTGTGTATGTGTGTAATTCAGAGTTTATGTTCGGGGCGTGGTTGAGTCTTTACGACTACATTATGTGCGGACCTTACCATCCGTCTTCACATGGGTTGCCATTTATCTTATACTTTGTATAACTATCCACGTGTTGTTCCAAAATATAACGATAACACAAGAAATCAAAATTTTTAGATCGTTTCTTTCGCGTCTGAGACACTTTATAATTTTATCAATTTCTAACGATGATTTTTCGTAAACGAAAGTGTATTATCAGTATAAGTCTGCGGCATAAGTGTTATTTCGCACACTGATGTACATTCTTCATTTATTTCTTGAATCTGTGACAAAAAGTTGAAAAATTATCATTTTGATAAACTGTGAACAAGTCCCTTTAATATTTCTTGATAATGAAGGAGGGTTACGGATGCCACTGGATTATTATTGCAGTATTCTTTGTATGATCACATATATACATCCCGCCTTCTGATATTCGCTGATCCAAGCAAATATAAGTATTTACCAAGTTCGCATGTAAATAATTGATTAACATTTTAATAGTTATTACTGAGATTATTTGTTTGATATTGCAAAACTATAACGATTCTACAATAAGTACATGTCTTACTTTTTGTGGGGATATTATCTGGGATAATTTGTCATGTACTTAAACATTGTGTCTTGTTTTCTTAATCACTCTATCTGACAAACTTTTCTGTAATCTTGACAGTTGGTCTTTTTTCTATTTATTCAACTTGGCATCTTTAAATAAATGCGTGTTAAATCTCTCAAAATGTTTGCTTAAAAAAAATCTTTTGTATTTCGTATCAAATATTTCGTTGTCTACCCAAATTATTTTAAACTAAATGAATCAATCGTCTGAAACATATCATTAATATTTGAAGAGGCGGTTAACGTTTTTCGTTCATAAAATCAATATTTGTGATTTAATTTCTCATTAATTTTCATGGGACCTCTCTTAGAGTTTATTTCCAATATCCGGATCACTGAAGCAGTTGATGTAAAAACATCATAAACCTGGTGGTTTCCATGCTCGGGGAACATTTGTTCGGATATTGATTGCTCTTGTGGAATAAATAAAAATAGAATTTATTGTATTCAACGGATTAGGACATGTGTTGTGGTTTATGTAATTGAAAATGTTGACCTAATTGTGACCGTTACTTTATGACTGTTCTATGTTATTAAAAAGGCTGACTTAATTCACAGTGACCACAACTTTATGACAATTCCTGGGCGAGATTCCACTCAGGTTTTTAAGGAAAGGTTTAACTTTGAATTTAGATTTTATATTACACATTTTTCCTGTATGGACCAGTGTTGTGTATTTGAAATCTGGCGAAATAAGAAGCATCTTTCAATTCTGTTTTAAAATAAAATATTGCAAACTTGATGAACTCGAATACCGGTATGCACGGGTTGCATTCACACATTCAGGGAAAATTTTAAATTCCTTATATTCTGAAAATTCTCAAGTCTCTGGCTATGTCGTTTTTAAACATCTTTTTACATTCGAACATTTTAAACACAAGCTCAAATGATTTCAAGAAGAAAACATCAGGTTTTTAATGGAAAATAACATCTGAAGTTTTCACTAAGGTACAACATGAGTTAAGTTTTTTCATAAGAGCTTTGAGAAAACTGGTGCAGACTCGGACTTACAGATAATTTTGATAAACTGCAGGCCAGAGTTCAATGGGCTGACTTGGTGTATAATTATTACTTTGAGGACTTGAATACTTAAATGTTTAATTGGATTGGGGAGCACAAGAATACTTAAAAGATACTTTAACGGTCACGGTGGCGTAGTGGATATGGTGTCCGCTTAGCGACCGGAGGTCATGGGTTCGATCCCCCAGGAAGCGTTCTTTGGATCTCCCCCAAAAACACCAAGTTCTGGTTCTAGTCCCAGGAAACGGACTCGAGAGCGCTTTAATAAGCCTAAGGCTTTCGATGCAATCGAGCTGAAATAAATATGTTTAAACTTAGAATAGCTGTGCATTGGATATATTAGGTGAAAAGTTTGGGTTGTTTTAATGACATACTACAACACCAACGAGACTGAAGATTTGTTTTCCAGTTACGTCATCTTTTAAGAAAACAAACGGTTTTGTTGAATAGGAACAGGATTTTGTCTTTTTGTCAGTATAACATAATTTCAGTTTCAAATTTAACTGCCAGTACATGGTTGAACCATCTATTTTATGGCCATTGTGCTCTGCATAATTGATGCAACAATTTCTTTGTTATATGCAAGCTGTGCAACACTTTGCCTAATATTACCTGTTGTTGCAGTTTGTTAAAAATATGTATAATGTGTCCTTAACTCTTTCAGTGCGGGAACCGAATTTTAAAGGCCTTTGCAAACAGTTTGGATCCAGATGAGACGCCACAGAACGTGGCGTCTCATCAGGATCCAAACTGTTTGCTATTCTGATAGTATTCTTTCAATAAAAATCGAAGAAAATGCTAATTTTAGAAATTCAGCAGACAACATTTTAGCAGACGACAAATTTCCCAGCATGCAAAGGGTTAAGAAAACAAACTGTTTTGTTGAATAGGAACAGGACTTTGTCTTTTTGTCAGTATAACATAATTTCAGTTTCAAATTTAACTGCCAGTACATGGTTGTAACATCTTTTTAATGGCCATTGTGCTCTGCATAATTGATGCAACAATTTCTTTGTTATATGCAAGCTGTGCAACACTTTTCCTCATATAAATGTTGTTGCAGTTTGTTAAAAATATGTATAATGTGTCCTTAATACTGAAATATTTGGGTTTATACATGATTTCAACTGCTTCCAATCATTTGTTAGAATATTTACTAGCAATCCACAACCAGAACATAAATAGTTTATATGGTGTCGAGCCCACGCATTGTTTGTAAACAGTAACAACATTTGTTAGAATATTTACTAGCAATCCACACACCAGAACATAAATAGTTTATATGGTGTCAAGCCCACACATTGTTTGTCAACAGTAACAACTGAATGTGTTAATGAGCAATAAAGTTGTCATTTTGTGTGCTGAAAATATCACAGTTGTGAATGTTATTGACCTTATAATTGGATGAATAGCTGGATTAATTGATCACAATGTGGGACGATAATGTGTATGGCACTTAGCTGATATCTGACTGGATTATAGGATATGTCCGATATGAATTGAACTGAATTGGATTAACTGCTAATATCTGCGAGCCTCTTGTAATATTTAGCCTGTCAACGTGACTTTTAGATTTATACATTTTGGTTTGAATGACATTATTAGTTTAAATAATGAAATTTATTTGTTTTGAACAATGAACGACACAAATATAACAGGAGCAAATAAGAATTTGCAATAAATAAATGTAATAAAAATAATTAAATATAAATAAAATTATGATAATAATAAAAAGAAGAACAAGAAGTTATTCAACATTTTTAATAAAAACATACAGATTTATTATATTAAGTTTAATATGATAATTTCAAATAATGTGTCAATGTGTACATTAAACAGCATATTGCTTAACCCTTTGAGTGCTGGAACCGGATTTTGAAGGCCTTTGCAAACAGTTTGGATCCAGATGAGACGCCACAGAACGTGGTGTCTCATCAGGATCCAAACTGTTTGCTATTCTGATAGTGGTCTTAGAAAAAAAATCGAAGAAAATGCTAATTTTAGAAATTCAGCAGACAACATTTAAGCAGACGACAAATTTCCCAGCATGCAAAGGGTTAATAACTTCTTAGGTGTTTTATCTTTATTATAACAGCTTTATATACCTTATTCACATGTGCATATTCAAATCAGTCATTGGAACATGTGCACACGTTTATCATGGAGTCATGCAATTAATTTGATATCTACAAAAGATAAATATCAAGATGCAAATTTGCACTGGTATTTAGGTTTGGGTGAGAATTTAATTAACAAATGAATCTCTAATCTAGTGGAAACAGGGCCAAGTAAATAAATCACCCAAGATAAGTTTTATACCCATAAGGTGCCTATCTTCTCCTACTTTATTAATACTTGTACTCTTGTTTATAGTCTGTTGTATACAGAATGATTGCATTATATGGCTTGACTTTGGCAGTGTCAACACAACCGACTGATAAAAGTGTTGATAGTGATACCATGAAGTATTTTCTTAGGATATTACTGCTGTCTTGGTGTTATAAATCATATTGCTAGCTTTTAAATTGACCAAAACAGACCAGGGCGGAAAATGTATATTAAAGCTGTTTTGTTTTATCTGTTGTGCAAACTTTGATTTTGGGTTATACATATTCTTTGAATATTAATTAAGGTGGACAAAATCTGTACAGCAAATGTTGACTTTGGAATTTTGAAAATATGGCAGTTTTATTTTCATAGGATTTATTGAATATGTAAAGAGGTTTCTTGCTGTGTTCTTATATGATAGTAAACTAATAATCTCTATGATGCGATTCTTTGTGGTGAGGGTTTAAATATAATATGACAAAAAAAAAAAAAATGGGATTTAAATGTGCATTTTGAAAGAGGTTTCCTTTCAATTGTGATGGTTTTGAAATAAGCAAGTCATGCACAAATCTGTGAAGGTCGGCATAAAGAGCAGACTATTGGAAAAAGTGTAGGAGTTTAACATTAAACATATTTGCTTTTGATAGACTACCTTTTAACCTGCGCAAATAAAAATATGTCGACCGTGACGCAAATTAAAATCCAGATAAAACCTTCTGCAAAGAAAGCCAGTGTTCATACAAAACCTGAGGCATCGGATTTACAAAGTGCCTCCAAGGTAAATGAAGATATAGGAAGTGGAATTCTGGTTAAAACAAGTGGCAATCTGGTTAAAACAAGTGGAAATCTGGTTAAAGCAAGTGTTGCACCGATTTCAACTAAAAAAGTTACTGTCTCTGAAAAAATAGTAGCAAAAGCTGATGACAAAATAGAAGACACAGCTGTAAGTGAAGTGAAAAGTCCTGGTAAAGTGAAGAAAGTAGCTGAACATGTAAATGCTGATATAACTGAAGTGATAAAAACTGGAACATTTAATAAAGTAGCTGGAAATTTAAAAACAGGTACAGTTGTAAAGGTTGCTGTTATAAGTGAAGTGAAAAAGACAGGAAAATTGGTTAAAGAAGCTGGAACTGTAAAAGCAGGTTCAGCTCTTAAGTCTCGTGATGATATAAGCGAAGTCAAGTACACTGGACAAGTGGATACAGAACCCAATTTGAGTTTAAAAGTAGGTACAGTGAACAAATCACAAAATCGGGAAAATGATACAAAAGGAGGCCTAGTGAAAGGCAATGGTGTTAAAAAGATAGTTTCATCAGAACCTTTAATTGGGAAGAATTCGCACCTTGAGACTTTAAAACATAAAGATACTGTAAAGAAATTAATAGAGGATAATAATTTGTTAATAAGAAAGTTGGACTCCAGCGTGAAGCAGAATACTGAAATAAAGTCAAGTGTGACAATTCAAAAAGCTCAGCAAATCAAATCCCAAGATGAATCAAGTTTGTGTAGTGTACAGGTGATGAATAATGTTCGTTCGGACAATGTGCTAAAAGATGATAAAGATTCAATTGCAGAAAAAGATTTAGTGAACAAGGTCACTGTGTTGAATTCAAACTGTTTGGAGTCTGCAAATTCTGACTTGAAAATGGTAACAGAAAAAAAGATGAACAATTTAGAAAGGGAACAGCAGAATCTTAATCAGGGTTTGAAAGCCCGGTTTGCGGAAATGAAGGAAAGAACTGAGAGATCTACTGTGGAACTTGTAAAGAAGATGGATTTTGAAGAAGAAATGCATACGGAAGAGGATGTTAAAGACACGCAAGAAGTAAGACAAGAGCCTGGAAACATGATTGATGAGTTGCAAAAATATCTTTTAAAAAGATTTGGTCCAGTCGTGCCTGTGAATTTGACATCAGCAAAAGAAGACTCACATGTTAAAGCAGCTGAGATGAATGACCTAGAAAATGATATTGATAGTGTGACAGATATGCTGGATAATGCAATAGCCAGTGGTGAGGACCAGGAGTCAGTTGAAAAGGGAGAAGGTATTCCAAAACCTATGCTAAGTCCTCGAGTGCCTCTTTCGCAGCCAATATTTTTTAAGACATCAATTAAGAAAGATCCAGGTTCAAAACTACATGATCAGCTCGTTAAAGAGCTTGGAACAGTGTTGAAGAAGAGGGAAGGAAAGAGTGTTGATGATGGTATTGACAAAGATGCAGAAGGCAGTGCAGAGAATGAACCTGGGGTTAGAGATCCAGCTAAGTTACCAAGGAGACGGATTTCTGGAAGGGGAAACAAGGTTCTAGGGAACAAAGCATTGCTTGCATCTCTTGAAAGTCAGTTACAAAGAACACTGCACAAGAATAAAGTATTTCAAAGGCAGAAATTGCAAATAGTGGATTTGGAAACAATTGAGGTAAAAGACAGTGATGATCCGTCAGAAACTGTTAACAATTCAAATGAAGCTTTTAAAAAGCCTGGTGCTAAACTGATATTAGATTCAGAAAAACTTTCTGACAAAGGGAATAGTCATGGGGAGCTCAAACCCAGTTCCAACCAATCAGAAATAACAACATCAGATAATGAAACATTAATACCAAAGACGGATGATAATCAGGAACTGTATGTTTATGCTTTTGAGCGTGATGGAAAAACTGAAGGTGTAGTGTGTAGTGTTGAAAGACGTGAATCAACACGAGACTCTTTAGGAAGACCAAGAAAATATCTAACATGTATAAATATTGTGGCAGAGAAAAATACAATAGACGAAGGTAAATGAAACTTATCATATTGGTTTTGTCTGTAATTGTTTATCACAATAATGTTTGTCTTATCATAATGTGTGGCTAATTAAATTGCTCAAGAGAAGGTTGGTTTGCACTTCATTTATATGCTTACATTAAGATTTCCACCAAGGTCCTATATGCTACTTTCATAATGAGAAAGAATAATAATTATGTTCACTTGTTTTCATCATGAAATAAAGGAGACTGGTCTTTGTTGGTGCGCATTTCCTGTCAGGCAGTTTAAACTTAAGTTATTGTCCCCTACCGGTTTCACCGGAGGGGACTTATGGTTTGCGCTCTGTCTGTCTGTCAGTCTGTCACACTTTTCTGGATCTTGCGATAACTTTTAAAGTTCTTCATATTTTTTCATGAAACTTGAAACATGGATAGATGGCAATGTGGAGATAATGCACGTCATTTCATTTTGTTCCTATGTCAAAAATTAGGCAACAAATATAAAACAAAAAATACAAAAATCTGACAATGGTGGAGCCGGTAGGGGACATCATTGCCTGGCAATAGTCTTGTTATATCTATGATCTTGTGATCTTGTAAAAGTAAAGTATGTGTAGGGGGTTGAGCATGCAACTGTTGTGTCTCATGTAGACATATTAACAAGATAACTTTGTGTTGCTCTCTCAGTCCTCACTGAATTGTATTGGGTTTGCTTCCTGTTTATTCACTAGGGATCGGAATCCTATCCAAAATCGGTATTCCGATAAAGGCATCCAGTATTTGAATATATCTGGATATCCATATACTTTTATAAGTAAACTACAAACGACTACTACCAACATCAATACCAACATCACAACAGTGTGAATATATTATTTAGCACTGTCAAAACAATACTAAACAAAATAAAGCATTTGTATGATTAATTTTTTTAAATTATTTTTTATTTATAAGAAAAATATCGAAGTCACAAAATACGTAATTTTGTTTTAAAAAACATCGTAAAACTGAAACAAACTCTGCCAAGCTACGATATTTACATTCTATTAACATTTAGCACAGCTTTAGAAATTCACACAAATATGTAGCAGTTCTCGATTCATTTGATGTTTAATTCAACAGTAAAGAAAGAAACAACTTTAGTTATACTGTGTTTCATTACAGACAAAGATAGGTATTGACTAGTTGAAAGAAAATCATTTTATTGAATGAACATTTTGTTTTCACACTGTTGCAATCGTTAATTAAAGCTAAGTAGCCACTTGGTGTCAGTCAAAAAGGACCATACAGCTAAACACTGAGGTGCAAGTGGGCAATAAGCCAGCCATGCAATAATAATTTCGCCAATGTGATGGAGTTACTGTCACGGGCACCCACTGAGTAACAACCAATTAACGGATTTATGACAGTCTTTCAATGATTTCTAGTGTAAGGATTAACGTCCAAATATACAATAAGGAGCATAATGAACATAACAAAAGGGGTTATATTGCTAAATAAAGTATTCCATCCTCTTTTACTATCGGGATATTCGTTACCATTCGTATTATTCATGTAAACTTTTCTGAAAGTTTTCATTTCAGCCCTCAACATACTGTTTTGGGTTTCCTTCATGTACTTCATGATTACAGCCATAGACCTTGATTCTTTATGTCTTTAACCCATTTATGCCTAGTGGACTCTCCCATCCTTTTTACTTGGATCAATTTATTTTCAAAATTAGGGATGTCTAGTATATTTATTTCTATATTTAGAATATTTCTTACAGAAATTCCTTTAAGCAGACAGCGCAGACCCTGATGAGACGCCGCATCATGCGGCGTCTTATCTGGGTCTACGCTGTTTGCCAAGGCCTTTTTTCTAGACACTAGGCATAAATGGGTTAATGGCTAGTGTTTACCCGTTTTCTTTGTACTGGTTTAAAATTACACAGCACTTAGCAGGGTAAACTTTATTATGTTTTAGATAGTATTACATAATTTATGTCAGAACAGAAAAATATTTTCTCAATAATTTTGTCCATAAATCACCAACTTCTGCATGTTATTTTGTATTTATGTTCTCCCAAAATAGACCATGCTTACACATGTTTAGTTTGTAGACACTTTTTGTGCATTTGTGTGGGTGTTTTGAAGCCGAAGTAAACAGATAATAACATATTGTAATGTGTAAGTGTTAATGTGGTTCCTATGTTGACAACAGTTGTCATAATTGCTTTTTTGTGTTTGGGTGCACGTGCATCAATCGGATCTTGTCAGGACTGTCACTTTATCAATTATGGGGCAATTATAAATAACTAAACAGAAATCATATCCATGTAGAGACTTCATGTCACCAGTGCAACACCTATGTGTCGTGTTCTGAGAAAACTGGGCATAATTCTTGTGCGTAAATTGTCATTCCAGATTAGCCTGTGCAGTTTGCACAGGCTAATCAGGGACGACAATTTCCGCTTTTATAGAATGTTTCGTTTAAACGTGTATCTCGTGTGTCTCATTACGCACATGCATTATGCCCAGTTTTCTCAGAACACAACACCTATGACAACAGTTTTAGCCCAAGGCCAATCACAGTCATTATATATCTAGTACAGACTGTAACTCAACAATTTGTCAAGCTGTTGAAAATAAATTGCCAGAAATTATCACCATTTGGAAACAACAATTTGCCTGCAAATCCAGCTGTGACCATAGCTCAATGGGCAAGGTAAAAAAATGTCAGTATGATCGTGTTAATTAATAAGGGGAAGTAACCAGGCCCATGTAGGAAACCAGATGCATGTTTTTTTGTCAAGCAAACATTCTTGTTAATATAAAGAAGTAGTGTTCATAGCTTTCTTTACAGTTGTGCATAGCTATTGATTTCCAGTAGAGGACCAATTAGTACGTTCAGCACATTATTGTTCAGGCATGATCTGATTGTTTGTAAGTGAAAATTAAAAATGTACAAGAGATGACGTCTTGTTTAGTGTTTTGTCATTTGTATGCCTCCTTTTTAAAAGGGAGTATATTGTTTTTTGGCCTTTCTGTCTGTCCAAAACATTAAGAAATTTTAAAGTTTTGTCATAACTTTTGCAATATTGAACATAGCAACTTGATATTTGGCATGCATGTGTATCTCATGGAGCTGCACATTTTGAGTGGTGAAAGGTCAAGGTCAAGATCATCCTTCAAGGTTAAAGGTCAAACAAAATAAAAAATAAAAAAATCAAAGCGACGCATTAGGGGGCATTGTGTTTCTGACAAACACATCTCTTGTTTGTATCTGATTTGAGTTGAAAAGTTTACATTTTTGTTCTGCGTTTGACACCTTATTAGCAGTAGTATAGTTTTTTAGGCTTGTATTGAAGCTTCAAGGTCTGTTGTATTATTATCCAGTGATTTTTGTTTGCCCAAAATTACAGCTGTTTCCCAATAGCAAAAAGTTAAAAGGTTGTTTCCTAATGGCAAAAAGTAACATTTTCCCCAAAAATCTGACTTAAATTTCCGCCAAAAGACGCCAAACTTTTCCAATAAACTCAATAATTGGTTTATTGAGTTCATCATACAGCAATTTAACTCCCTAGCACTTTATACTATAAATTTTAGAAAGCTGTTAAACATACACTTATAAACAATTGGTATGCTATTATTTATAATCATATTAATAATGTTTAATTTTTCCCAATTTCATGGTTTATCCCGCGCTTTTTTCCCCAATCAAAAAGACACAGGCTGTAAAATATAAAGCGAAAGAAAATCACTGTCACCTCAACATGATTTAATCCGCCCAAAGAATCATGTTGGGTTATTGTGTGTGTCCTTAGAAATGCCTGTCAGTTTATTTATTTGATATTTTAGTAGAAACAAGTCCTGCATGTCAATTTTTTTTTGCAAGCGTTTGCTAAATAAACCCTGTGCTTTTGTTTGAAACTACAGATATAACCCAATGATTGTCCCACTCGGTCCTTAATTGTCTAGAATGTTCTAGTCAAGTTTATCATCATGAAATTGTTAGAAGGCATAATAGGCCATGTTGGGTCAGCCAATTAACCCCAGGAAAAGTGTGTTGTTGTGGCCCTTTAAATTCTTTTGATAAAATTGACAAAATGTCAACATGCTTCTCAAAACTTAAAAAGTTCAAGAAGTCAAACATTGAAATATGAACAAAAAAAGTACATAGGAATATTGATTAAGTCGGCTTCAAAACTAATTGATTAAGTCAGCTTCAAAATTAAGTCAGCTTCCAAATTAATTAAGATTCAAAATGAATTTATAACTGTTAATACTACAAAACTATCCCTTTCACATCAATGACAACCAGTGATCTCCCATTTCAGGATGTCCATTCACCCAGGAGGTAGGCGAAGGCGGAATGCCCAGCGCCAGTGGGAGTGGACTGTTCTTCGCGGAGCAAGACAAACCAGCCCAGTTCATTGTGGACGTCGGTCCACGCAAGGGTGACCTCAGAGTCTCCGTCAGCGGTAGGTAGCTAGGGGATAAACCAATTAACTCTTTCAGTGCTGGAACCAAATTTTGAAGGCCTTTGCAAACAGTTTGGATCCAGATGAGACGCCACAGAACGTGGCGTCTCATCAGGATTCAAACTGTTTGCTATTCTGGTAGTATTCTTTAAAAAAAATCAAAGAAAATGCTAATTTTAGAAATTCAGCAGATGACATTTTAGCAGACGACAAATTTCCCAGCATGCAAAGGGTTAAGTAATTCATTTAACAAATGAGCCTTCCTCTGGGAAATGGGGCTTAATGTATGTGCGTAAAGTGTCATACCAGAGTAGCCTGTGCAGTCAGCACAGACTGGATATTTGCTAGGAAGACTGCACAGGCTAATCTGGGATGACACTTTACGCTCATGCATGAAGCCCAGTTTTCCCAGAACAATACTCTTTTAAATTATACATGTAACAATTATTTGAAAACAAGCAAGTGATAAGACCAACATCCACAGTGAAATACTAGAATAAAAGTGGGACTTCCAAACTTCATGACAGGGACTTCGAAAATTTAAGGCTTGGAATTCAGGACTTCGAACTTGTGAAAGTTAGTTGAAGCGTTGTGTTTATAAATTGCATACCATATTAGCAATTAATGATAAGAATTTGTCAATCTGTGAATAAGTGCATGAATATTGTTCATGGCTTTTTTTCCCATCTTCGTGAAGCGGCCTTGGCCCCTTCATTTTGTGAAAAAATGTTCGTGAACATTTCAAATTGTGAAAATTGAGTCGCATAATGTTCAAAATTGTGAAACAATTAGTCACAAACTTTAAAAAATTGTTAAAATTTGAGTCACAAACTTCTTTAAATTGTAAAAATTTGATTTGCATACTTCTGAAATTTGTGAAAAATGGCCATTCTCTTAGAAGGAAAAAAAGTCCTGTTGTTTCCCTTCAGGACCCACCCAGGTTAGCAGGTGTAGTGTGGACCCCAATACGGACGGATCCTACACTGTCACCTACGTCCCAGTGGAGACTGGAATATTCAATGTCAACCTGTCGTGGAATGGCAATGAAATACCAGGTAAACTACAGACAGGGGTGGTAGTCGTGAAGTTCTGTTGGGAAACCTGTCTGAATTTATAAACATTCCTTCAGTCTTGGGCTATTTTGTGTTTAGGTTTTTTTAACATTAAAACACACTATTATGTGAATTCTGAATAAGACATTAATCTTGGAATCAATTGTGTTATTTAAATAATGCTGTATATGCAGTTTAACCTAGTACAATAGACACCTGCATATTTAATTGCATTATTAAAAAAGATTTTATCACAAAATTGGATGTTTTTATGGATTCAATAAAAAAAAATCCCTACACAATAAAACTGTGTCCATGCATGCTTGAACACAAAACTTTAACAAATTCAATAAAAATGAAAAAAAATATGTTCTTGAAAGTCATGGAAAAGTGATAATACTAAAATATAGGAAACATATAGAAACAACATAAAAAGGGTAACATGAGAAAATCACCAAAATCATTTCTCAGTTTAATGTCTAATTCAAAATTCACATGGTTGTTTAAAACTTGTTACAAGCAAGTAATGTCTGAATGATTAAATATTTGATCATTTTTAAGCAGAACACTTAAATACAGGGTTACTTAGTGTCAAAGATATCAAGAATCTTGAAAATGTTTGTTTTTTTATTTTCCTGTAAACTTTATGGTCTGAACATGTTTGTTATTTCATTTTCCAAGTTAGCCCGTAAACTCTATGGTCATGACATATTTGTTATTTCTGGTTCCAATGTATCCTGTAAACTACATGGCCTGACCATGTTTGTTATTTCCCGTTCCAGGGAGCCCATATCACCCGAAGGTGGTGGACGCACGCAGGGTGCGTGTGATCGGTGGCTGGCAGCACTTCATGGACGGCAATGAGAGGGTCAACCTGGTGGTAGGCGAACGCAAACAGCTGCCATTCGATATCGCTGAGGCTGGGCCAGGTAAGGTTTTAACCCTTGAACCCTTGGCCGCTCAGATACGCACTTAGATGCATTTGAAGTCCTTTAGAAAATCAAATTAAATTGAAGACGTCTGTATCAAAATTTCTTAACCCTTACTCATTCATATACGTATTCTAGTCCCTTAGGAAATCAAACAAAATTTAAGACCTTTTTTAATAGATTCAAGTTTAAAGCCTTCATTTCCAACCCTAAGATACTGATGAGCAGCAAACAGCATAAAACCTGAACAGACTGCAAATTACTAGCAGGCTGTTCTGGTTTTTTGCTGGTTGCATAAAGACGTTTTCACTTTGCTTCTGAGTGGGAAAGGGTTAGGCCAATTTGTGGGTGGGAGTGATTTGTCAATGTTTGCTCACTAATGATTGTGCCAATTAAAAACACCGCCAAACTGTAGGTGGGGGAACACAATTTTTAGGGACTGCCCTTTTGATATTGCAGTGGCCAGGCCAGGTATGATGCTAGTAAGATCAGTCTCACAAAATAGCAGACTGTTATACATTTTTTAAGTAACATTAAACTTAATAAATATCTTGTTTGTGAATTTATTTGTGTAGTGCAGTCCCCATAGGCTGATCAGGGACGACACTTTACACTTTTACAGAATTTTTCGTTTGAAAGATGTCTCTATTAACCAAACATCCAGTTAAAGCAGAAAGTGTCGTCCCTGATCAGCCTGTGCGGACTGCACAGGCTAATCTGGGACGACACTTTACGCTCATGCATAAAGCCCAGTTTTCACAAAACGAGGCTTATAATCATGGCAAACTTGATATACAAATCTCACTCTATAATCCACAGGAAACCTAAGGGCCGAGGTAAAAGGTCCCTCTGGGTCAATCCCCGTGTCTGTAGACAATCACACGATGGGCAGGGCGGTCGTCGAGTTCATTCCCGAGGAGGAGGGTGAGTGGAAATTACTCTGTATTAGTTTAAACTTATTTATTTAAGTACGATTGCATCGAAATCCTAAGGCTTGTTTGAAACACTCTCGAGTCTGTTTTCTTTGACTAGAACCAGTACCTGGTGACTATAGGGAAGATCTTCAGAATGCTCCCACAGTGGGGATCGAACCCGTGACCTCTCGGTCGCTAGGTGGACACCATATCCACTATATATATGCGTATACGCCACGGCGACCTAGAATTCACCAATCCATTCTTAGACATAAGAATAAGGAATAGACCTAAAGCCAAGAAAACTATGTCCAGTATTTGAATATATGCATGCTACTTAGGTGATAATGCCATTAACAAAATGTTTTACATGAATAATGATGTAGATAGAGGTGGTAACTGCCAAGATCAATTCAGAATTTAAGCAATTCTTGAATATTCCGATTTAAAGAATAGTCTTTATTCTTAGACTTAAGTTTAAGAATTTTTCTGGTGAATACGGGCCCCGGTCTTACAGAGCTAAATAGGTTAAACTTTAATAACTAGAGGTGGCCACTGGATGAGGGAAAAGCTTGAGTTATTAAAGATCTTGTGTAATCATACATACATACAGTGAAAGAAAATCAATTACGTAATTAACAATAAAATAAAATTAACTGACATGGAAATTCATTTACATGATATCAAATAAAAATTAGTCTTTTTTGAAAATTTCTATCTAAAAATATTTTTTTATAAAACTATTTTTAATGAAGTTTGATTTTCAAATATATTTTTCGAGAATATTTGTATCATAAACAATTACTCTCTGAAATATGATTGAAGATATTCATATTGATCTTTGTTGCAGGCTCCCACTACATCCACCTGTTCTGGTCAGACCTGCCGCTGGTTAACTCGCCTTTCCACGGGTACGCAATTCAGCAGGTGCCCGACGCCAGCAAGCTCATCCTTACTGGGCGGGGCTTGAAGGAGGCCACGGTGAGGGAGGAGGCAGAGTTTGTCATTGACGGCTCACAGGCAGGCAAAGGTAGGGCTAATGTGATGAAAATGAAAAAATTATGTATGGTTATATTATTTATATAAATACTACTTATGAAGACTATGGACAAAACATGTTTAGTCTTTAAGAAATTCAAATAAACAAAAGTAACATTTTTGTATGTTTCTATTAAATACTAGTAATGAAGGCTATGGTCGAAAATGTTTAGTATTCATGAAATTAAAATAAACAAAAGTAACCTGTTTGTACGATATATTGTCCTAAATTATGAAAATGGAAAAATCCAGATGCAAACAAAGAGAAAGAAATATACAATACCAAAACAAATTTTCATAGGCAAAAGATTTAAACAGGAAACAATATTAAAGTGAATTTCCAGAGGCTAAACCAACAATATGATAGCACATTTTCAGGGGCATGAAATCATGATAACCCAGCATCATCCAGATTTTCTTGCTACAATATGAAAATTTCTTTTGGAAGTCGACAATATGAACAAACAAAAAACGGATCACCAAAAATATGTTTACCAATTTAACATGTGATAACATTTTTTCAATTGAGTTTTTTCACTGCTGCCAACAGAAACATCTGATGACGATCTAGTTAAAGTATTTTTTAATGCCCCTGGTAGAGTGGCATATAGTGATCGCACTGTCCGTCTGTCCGTCCGTCTGTCCGTCTGAAATTCCGTCACACTTTGTGTTTAGGTTTTGCCTTTAGGTTTCGAAAAATGTGGAAAAAGGAGGATATGTCATCCTACGGTGACAAGCCTTGTTAAATTGCAAAATTGGGAAAAAGCTATTTTTATTCTCAAAATTTCCTTCTAGTGTACTTTTTGTTTCCTTAAAATATATTCAATTAAAATTGCATTTAGGCTCGGTATAATGTATTTTGTAAACTTTCTTTCTCATAATTTCCTTCTAGTCAAATGTTTGTTTCCTTAAAAAAAAAATCATTTTAATTTCAAATAGGAATTGTATCATGTATACTTTAAACTTCATAACCATTTTGTGTTCAGGAACCCCTGATGTTGTTCTCAGTGGGGTCCGTGATGAAGTAAACGTCAGAGTAAGCCCCCTCGGCAATGGCAAGTTCCGCTGCAACTATGTGGCAACGGTTCCCGGCGCGTATCTGCTCCACATCACGTGGAACGGACGCCAACTCCGTGGCTCTCCCTACAAAGTGAACGTTATCGGAGCGTTCTACCCGAACCGTGTTGTTGTCAGTGGGGAGGGTCTGCGGGGAGGAATCCTGGGTCAACGTACTGATGTGGTGATCGATACACGCAAGGCTGGGCCTGGTTAGATACTATTTTTTATATCTTTAATTCTTTACCACTCAGATACTAATTTTGACCTGTCCCTTAACAAATCTAATTAAATTTAAGTTCTCTATTACTAGATTTAAGTTTTAAAGGCTTCATTTCCAGCCCTTAGGTACTGATGAGCAGCAAACAGCATAAAAACCTGAACAGACACAGAGTTACTTGCAGGCTGTTCTGGTTTTATTCTGTTTGCATATAACCATTTTCACTTTGCTTCTGTGTGGAAAAGGGTTCTAGCATTAAACTTTGCAGAAATTGTTTCTTATTGACATTTTCCCAACCAAATTTGAGTATTACTACGCACGTGCATTTAGCCAGGTTTTCCCAGAGCAGGGCTCATTTGTTTGATGGACTTTCCTTGTAAACATGTGTACACTGTCATTGTTGATGGACACACTTTCACCTTGATGTTTGAATTAATAATGCTAATGTAGGTTTGTTTGTAAACACATTATTTATAGCTGTAGTGTTATTTTGAGACACTACAGGGGAGGAAAATACTGTACTCCAAACTGGGTTCACAAAAAATATTTTTATTTGAGCTCACCTGTTTCAATGTGCTCATGGTGAGCTTTTATTACCACCTTTTGTGTCAAGTTTGTCATGTTTGCAAACATTTGCGATGTGAACACTTTAGGACACATTTTTATTGCCCAATCTTCATGAAACCCGGCCAGAAAATGTACCCCAATGTTATCTGGGATTGAGTTTGCAACTGGGTCATAACAACACCCTTTTTCATGTTTCACTATATGCATGTGTCAAAAATGTGACCTCTCGAGTGTTCAAAAGGTTTAACGAAAGCCATATAAAAAAAACTGCCCTGCGTCATGGAGGCCATGTTTTTCGATGGACCAGAAATATTTCTTACTCTGAGGAGACATTATTAACACATGTTTTAAGCAAGTTTCTTGAATATTGTTCAAACAGATCTGAATTCTAACATTTTCACAAACTATCTCTTTAATTTTTCCTAGTGATCTTGGTTTTAACCCCTTTCCTGTTATTTTCAGGTGAGCTGACAGCCCACTGCATGGGTCCCCACCAGGTGGCATTCTGTGAGCTAGCAGACAACAAGGACGGCACATTCAACCTGGGAATCAAGGCCCAGGAACCAGGCCGACATGTTCTACAGATCAAATATGGCGGCGAGCATGTACAGGGTAGGTCAGCTAGTGCTGCTCGATTGGTAGTTGTCGACTCAGGTACTACTTAAAAGTACCTGGGGACTCTTAAGTATGCTATAAAGTATCTGGGGGTACGAAAAATATACTAAAAAGTACCCCTGAGTATGGCCTGGTGCCTTTTAGCGTATTTTCCGTACCCCAGGTACCTTGTTGTACACTTAAAGAGTACCCGGGGCACTTTTAAGTAGTACCTGAGCCGACAATGACCAAGTGAGCGAAAATAACTATTGGGCCATGATAGCCCATTTTCGTTTGTTCAACGCTTGTTCAGAGGAGATGAGTTTTCTCAGAAATTCTACAGGCTCACCACAGATTTTAGGAGCAATTGTCTAGAAGTAGCCCTGCTTATTTTCATTCCTGTTTGTTGTTCGCAAAGATTAGGGAATTTATTAAATACCTGTATATTCCCTTACAAACTTCAGAGAGGAGTTTTATATTTCCTAAAACAGTGGCATACTAGTCCAGTTGTTTGTGTTTCGTGATATTTTTATGTCCCCCACTGGGGGACATACCGTTTTTGCCCCGTTTGTTGGTTTGTTTGTTGGTTTGTTTGTTTGCGTCAAACTTTAACATTGGCCATAACTTTTGCATATATTGAAGATAGCAACTTCATATTTGGCATACATGTGTATCTCATTGAGCTGCACATTTTGAGTGGTGAAAGGTCAAGGTAATTCTTCAAGGTCAAAGGTCAAATATATATGTGACAAAATCGCTCAAAAGGGGACATATAAGTGTTTCACAAACACATCTTGTTTTATAGATGTTATGTACTTACAACAGCTGTTTTGCAATTTTGTGTTAATGTGTACATAATACAATATGTGCTTGCATTTTTTTCTTAATTTATACTGTGTATTGTTCATGTAGATCGTTTACTTATACCATTACTTAATTTTCTTGAATGGATATAATTTATAAACTGCAAATTTCTTACAGTTATAAAATTTAAGCCAATCAAACTTCCAATATATTTTTTTTACCAAGTACAAAGTTGGATTTAGCCTGATAAATTGAATTAAAGTTGAATTAGATATGGCAGACATTTGAAAACTCTTCCCTTATTGGTTTGCTTTTATTGGCGGATTAATGTCCATTTATGGAGTATCACTAACATACCATGTCAGCTGTTGTAAATAGATTAACAAGTGCAATTAATGAATACCCGTCACATTGCCTTTGCAAAGATTTGTGGACTGATAAAAAATCCACTCAAATTGTTATTATTTCTCATAGCTCACGACTGTGTTCTACTTTTCAGGGAGCCCCTTCACGTTCAAGATGAGCTCCCGCCCTGACGCCAGCAAGGTGCGTGTGCACGGCCCCGGGGTGGAGAATGGTATCTTAGCAACCTACGTCAGCAAGTTCATCGTGGAAACCAAAGGGGCAGGGGCGGGGCAGCTCACTGTGAGAATTAGGGGACCCAAAGGTGAGTAACTTGTTAACAGCAAAAATTACAGATTAAATTAAATTAATTTGACTTAAAGGCCTAATTCAACCCTTTCCCTCTCAGAAGTAAAATGAAATACCAGTTTCAGTTGCAGTTTATTGGCAGAATCAGCAAAAACATGCCTTTTGCCACATAATACACAAAGATACTAACATATGATCACACAAGTGTAATACTAAACAAAAAAACATTTTACATAAATAGATAATTAAATTTATACATACATAACGTATAACTAAATAACTTGGATTACATCAATAGTTTTATTAAGAAGCAACAAAGTAGCTAACTAGTAAGGTACTCATTTCTTTTTAACATAGCATTAGAAATATTTCTTAATTGTCTTGTGTTATTACTGGACATGATATATGTGAACTTGTTGACAGTGTCAAAAGATTTGTTAATGTAATACCGTTTTTTACCACGTATACCGCTCACCCATGTATATTGCGCACCCGATTTTTTAAAGACAAAATGGAGAAAAAAAGAATTTAAGACCAAAAAAACTAGCAAATCGACCGANCTATTGAAATTGGGGTCACTAGGTCAAAGGTCAAGGTCACTGTCACAATAAGTGTGAAAATCGTTTCCGATCAATAACTCGTCAACCAATTGACCGATTCACTTGATACTTCACATGTGCATTGGCCTTGGGCAGTAGATGACTGTCACAATAAGTGTGAAAATTGTTTCCGATCGATAACTCGTCAACAAATTGACCGATTGGCTTGATACTTCATAAGTGCATTGGCCTTGGACAGAAGATGACCCCTATTGAAATTGGGGTCACTAGGTCAAAGGTCAAGGTCACTGTCACAATAAGTGTGAAAATCGTTTCCGATCAATAACTCGTCAACCAATTGACCGATTCACTTGATACTTCACATGTGCATTGGCCTTGGGCAGTAGATGACTGTCACAATAAGTGTGAAAATTGTTTCCGATCGATAACTCGTCAACAAATTGACCGATTGGCTTGATACTTCATAAGTGCATTGGCCTTGGACAGAAGATGACCCCTATTGAAATTGGGGTCACTAGGTCAAAGGTCAAGGTCACTGTCACAATAAGTGTGAAAATCGTTTCCGATCAATAACTCGTCAACCAATTGACCGATTCACTTGATACTTCACATGTGCATTGGCCTTGGGCAGTAGATGACTGTCACAATAAGTGTGAAAATTGTTTCCGATCGATAACTCGTCAACAAATTGACCGATTGGCTTGATACTTCATAAGTGCATTGGCCTTGGACAGAAGATGACCCCTATTGAAATTGGGGTCACTAGGTCAAAGGTCAAGGTCACTGTCACAATAAGTGTGAAAATCGTTTCCGATCAATAACTCGTCAACCAATTGACCGATTCACTTGATACTTCACATGTGCATTGGCCTTGGGCAGTAGATGACTGTCACAATAAGTGTGAAAATTGTTTCCGATCGATAACTCGTCAACAAATTGACCGATTGGCTTGATACTTCATAAGTGCATTGGCCTTGGACAGAAGATGACCCCTATTGAAATTGGGGTCACTAGGTCAAAGGTCAAGGTCACTGTCACAATAAGTGTGAAAATCGTTTCCGATCAATAACTCGTCAACCAATTGACCGATTCACTTGATACTTCACATGTGCATTGGCCTTGGGCAGTAGATGACTGTCACAATAAGTGTGAAAATTGTTTCCGATCGATAACTCGTCAACAAATTGACCGATTGGCTTGATACTTCATAAGTGCATTGGCCTTGGACAGAAGATGACCCCTATTGAAATTGGGGTCACTAGGTCAAAGGTCAAGGTCACTGTCACAATAAGTGTGAAAATCGTTTCCGATCAATAACTCGTCAACCAATTGACCGATTCACTTGATACTTCACATGTGCATTGGCCTTGGGCAGTAGATGACTGTCACAATAAGTGTGAAAATTGTTTCCGATCGATAACTCGTCAACAAATTGACCGATTGGCTTGATACTTCATAAGTGCATTGGCCTTGGACAGAAGATGACCCCTATTGAAATTGGGGTCACTAGGTCAAAGGTCAAGGTCACTGTCACAATAAGTGTGAAAATCGTTTCCGATCAATAACTCGTCAACCAATTGACCGATTCACTTGATACTTCACATGTGCATTGGCCTTGGGCAGTAGATGACTGTCACAATAAGTGTGAAAATTGTTTCCGATCGATAACTCGTCAACAAATTGACCGATTGGCTTGATACTTCATAAGTGCATTGGCCTTGGACAGAAGATGACCCCTATTGAAATTGGGGTCACTAGGTCAAAGGTCAAGGTCACTGTCACAATAAGTGTGAAAATCGTTTCCGATCAATAACTCGTCAACCAATTGACCGATTCACTTGATACTTCACATGTGCATTGGCCTTGGGCAGTAGATGACTGTCACAATAAGTGTGAAAATTGTTTCCGATCGATAACTCGTCAACAAATTGACCGATTGGCTTGATACTTCATAAGTGCATTGGCCTTGGACAGAAGATGACCCCTATTGAAATTGGGGTCACTAGGTCAAAGGTCAAGGTCACTGTCACAATAAGTGTGAAAATCGTTTCCGATCAATAACTCGTCAACCAATTGACCGATTCACTTGATACTTCACATGTGCATTGGCCTTGGGCAGTAGATGACTGTCACAATAAGTGTGAAAATTGTTTCCGATCGATAACTCGTCAACAAATTGACCGATTGGCTTGATACTTCATAAGTGCATTGGCCTTGGACAGAAGATGACCCCTATTGAAATTGGGGTCACTAGGTCAAAGGTCAAGGTCACTGTCACAATAAGTGTGAAAATCGTTTCCGATCAATAACTCGTCAACCAATTGACCGATTCACTTGATACTTCACATGTGCATTGGCCTTGGGCAGTAGATGACTGTCACAATAAGTGTGAAAATTGTTTCCGATCGATAACTCGTCAACAAATTGACCGATTGGCTTGATACTTC
This sequence comes from Dreissena rostriformis, assembly GCA_007657795.1. Classification (NCBI taxonomy): domain Eukaryota; kingdom Metazoa; phylum Mollusca; class Bivalvia; order Myida; family Dreissenidae; genus Dreissena; species Dreissena rostriformis. Next base: position 23,022 of record VMBQ01004197.1, on the reverse strand, counting down.
ATAAGTGCATTGGCCTTGGACAGAAGATGACCCCTATTGAAATTGGGGTCACTAGGTCAAAGGTCAAGGTCACTGTCACAATAAGTGTGAAAATCGTTTCCGATCAATAACTCGTCAACCAATTGACCGATTCACTTGATACTTCACATGTGCATTGGCCTTGGGCAGTAGATGACTGTCACAATAAGTGTGAAAATTGTTTCCGATCGATAACTCGTCAACAAATTGACCGATTGGCTTGATACTTCATAAGTGCATTGGCCTTGGACAGAAGATGACCCCTATTGAAATTGGGGTCACTAGGTCAAAGGTCAAGGTCACTGTCACAATAAGTGTGAAAATCGTTTCCGATCAATAACTCGTCAACCAATTGACCGATTCACTTGATACTTCACATGTGCATTGGCCTTGGGCAGTAGATGACTGTCACAATAAGTGTGAAAATTGTTTCCGATCGATAACTCGTCAACAAATTGACCGATTGGCTTGATACTTCATAAGTGCATTGGCCTTGGACAGAAGATGACCCCTATTGAAATTGGGGTCACTAGGTCAAAGGTCAAGGTCACTGTCACAATAAGTGTGAAAATCGTTTCCGATCAATAACTCGTCAACCAATTGACCGATTCACTTGATACTTCACATGTGCATTGGCCTTGGACAGAAGATGACTGTCACAATAAGTGTGAAAATTGTTTCCGATCGATAACTCGTCAACAAATTGACCGATTGGCTTGATACTTCATAAGTGCATTGGCCTTGGACAGAAGATGACCCCTATTGAAATTGGGGTCACTAGGTCAAAGGTCAAGGTCACTGTCACAATAAGTGTGAAAATCGTTTCCGATCAATAACTCGTCAACCAATTGACCGATTCACTTGATACTTCACATGTGCATTGGCCTTGGACAGAAGATGACTGTCACAATAAGTGTGAAAATTGTTTCCGATCGATAACTCGTCAACAAATTGACCGATTGGCTTGATACTTCATAAGTGCATTGGCCTTGGACAGAAGATGACCCCTATTGAAATTGGGGTCACTAGGTCAAAGGTCAAGGTCACTGTCACAATAAGTGTGAAAATCGTTTCCGATCAATAACTCGTCAACCAATTGACCGATTCACTTGATACTTCACATGTGCATTGGCCTTGGACAGAAGATGACTGTCACAATAAGTGTGAAAATTGTTTCCGATCGATAACTCGTCAACAAATTGACCGATTGGCTTGATACTTCATAAGTGCATTGGCCTTGGACAGAAGATGACCCCTATTGAAATTGGGGTCACTAGGTCAAAGGTCAAGGTCACTGTCACAATAAGTGTGAAAATCGTTTCCGATCAATAACTCGTCAACCAATTGACCGATTCACTTGATACTTCACATGTGCATTGGCCTTGGGCAGTAGATGACTGTCACAATAAGTGTATAAATCAAGGCCCAGTTTTGGGGGGCATTTGTCTCCGACCGCGGAACTCTTGTTCTAATTTGATCTTATGTTGGTTCCCAATCATGAGGTATGTGCGCGTTTCGTATCTGAATGGTAAAGGGTCAAAGGCCTAGTTTAAGGAATGCTTGGCCCCTCCATGGGGTATCAGACTGTCTGTTTATTGATCACTGTATTATATTGTGTTTTTTTTTAGAGAAAAGTAAATGATTACTGGTGAAATAATACTATCAAATAATTTAACTAACGGTCATTGAAAAAGTATATTTATTTTTTATTTTCCCATTTGTGAAAACAAATATTCTCCTTTCGTAACATGCACAAATTATCATTCCTTCGGCACTTTATACAAACAAACTCTTCTGCACCAATTATAATCCCCATACACTCACCATATGAACCTTGTTCTGGGAAATGTAGGTTTAATGACAAAAATTTGACTGTCTGCACAGGCTAATCATGGACTTTCCGCCAACACTGGATTTTCTCTAAGAGACTACCTTTAAGCGAAAAATACCTAAACTGGGATGACACTTAATGCACATGCATTTAGCCCAGTTTTCACACGACTCATATATGAATCTTATATGCAGGGGCTTTCCAAGTGGAGATGTACCGGGACAGTCAGCGTGACCGTACGATCGTGTGCCAATTCGATCCCACCGAGTGCGGGCTGTACATCATTCAGGTGCGCTGGTCCAATGTAGACGTTCCCGGGTCACCGTTCAATGTGCACATCCTCGATACCACGGAGGAGTTAGAACAGGTAAACAATGGTTAAGATTGAATGAGCCTTGTTCTTGGAAAACTTTGCTTTATTCATGAGTGTAAAGTGTCGTCCAACATTGGCCCTTGCAGTCTGCAAAGGCTACCCGGTAATCAGGGAGGACACTTTCCTCTTTAATTTGATTTTCATTAAAAAGAGACTTCCTTTCAAAGAAAAATTCCATAAAAGTGGAGAGTGTCATCCCTGATTTGCCTGTGAGGACTGCACAAGCTAATCTGGGACGACACTTTACGCACAGGCATGAAGCACAGGTTTCCTAGAACGAGGTTTGTATGTTCGCAAACTTATTGGCTTTCTCCAGAATTTGCTAGATTTTGGAAAATGACACTTTTCTTATATTGATTTTAATTGTCTGATTTAAAATTACATAGGTTCATACAAGAAATCAGCGTTATTTTACTTTTGGATTAGTTTGGTTTTTCCTAAATTGTGTAGATCTGATTACAACTTTACTAAAAAATGGATGTAAGAATACTTTCATTTGTGACAATTTGTGAATGTAAATTGACTACTTTTCATGTTTTTTTTTGTCATTAAAAAGTATAAAATAATATGATGGTGACCGACTCAGTACTTGTGTCATTTTAACATATTCTAGGTAAATGTTGAATACGGATAAGTTTTATTAGTCTTATAAGAAAACCTTAAACACAAGCCTTGGCAAGTGGTTCAGGTTTCCTGCCATGCAAATAAACTTACGTGTATTCTACACTTACCTGGCATTCTATACCTGGGATTCTATTTGTCCCAGCATTTTTCTGTCTTTATTTTGAAAGTAAACATACCAAAATGGCTGATTAAACTTGAAACACCTACAAAAATGTCCTGAAAATGGACATTTTTATTTGAACTGATTTCATTATTTTGTATTTTTTGGCCTACTGTAAATAAACTATGGTGAAAACTGTTAAGTTTATTTTTATTTTGAAAACCAGATTTCAATATTTCACAATCTTGTTTCTTTCACCCATGCAGTTTGCTTACATCGTTTTTTTCTGACACCATTCAGGTGCTGAATCATGAGAACTCGTACTCGATTGGTACGCCCCGCAGCCAGAGCAGCCACGGTTACCGACCCGCTACCCGTGTTGTACACCAAAGTGGCTCCATGCCAGCCCCTACTAGGACCCAGTACGGACAGTGGAGGGGACAGGTGTACCCTGGGCAGCAGTAGAAGAAGAACGTGTGACACTAGAACTTGGGTGGAAGATTGGAAGAAAACATGTAACAAACAGTAATGGTTAAATGTACCTGATAGTGGATAGTACTTAAAAATGGAGAGAAAATGTAAAAAAATGGAAAGTGGAGTGAAAACATTCCACACTTGAAAATAGAGGAGAAATGTATCACACTGATTGGTGGAGGGAGAATATATAACTTTTGACAGAGATGAAAAACATCAAATACGCCAAATATTACTAATAAGAATTGTTAATAAAAACATCTTAAATTTACAAAAGTTTCAGTATACCCCACCAAGGACAAATGAATGTATCAGAAAATGATTGACGATAGAACACTTTCAGAAATGCATATTAAATAATCATCTATGACAATTATTACAATAATATTAGAAATTTTACTCTTATATTTATTTGGTCAAACATAAATTTAGAATTAATGAACCAAAATGTAATTTGTTATATTAATTAAATATATACATGTATACAATCTCAGAAATATTTTATTTTTTGCTGATCTGAAATTGGCTTCTTGAATTTTTGCACATTTATCTTGTATACAAATATATTGTTAAATTGTTTGTTTCATACATAATTTGTGTTAAGAAAACTTAACATAGTTTATTTAAAGTATACATGTTTACATACATTTCAATGTTTAAATTTACAAATATTAATTTACCATCATCATTGTTTATGCTTCACGGTCTTTTATAAATTAGAACTTCCAAAAACTCATGAACGCATTTGTACTCATGTTTCTATTTTAATTGTTAATAAAGGTTGTTTCGCTACATAATTAGCCATTCGCCAAACAAATGTCTATGTAATAATGTACATGTATATGATTATCAAACACATTCCACAGTTTATTTGCTGATATTATGTTCATACACTTTTAAAATTGTTAAGTATTTTTGCATCAATTTACTTACATGTATGTTATACAGATTTTTTACTACCACATGAGCATTTATCTGTTTGTGTCGGATAGAGAATTAAAACATATACTTTAGTCAAAATATTGTAATGTAATGAATTTATTTGTTATAGTAGATGCAGTACACTTATATAGCTGTACAAATATATATTGTAACATTGTTTCATACATAAATTGTGTTAAGAAAATTGTTAATATCTCTTGTTTGAAATTGTTAAAGCTTTTGATAAAATGTAGTGGGATCATTTCTATAAATTTATTTTCGTTATATGATTTACTTGTTGAAGAACTGTGTAGTTTTTATATATAATATACAATAGCAAATACTCTTTATAATAAAAACTTGTAAATAAAATTTCACAATAAAATTGATTTTTGTTGTTCTGTCCTTTTTATGCCCCCGGTAGGGTGGCATATAGCAGTCAGTCTGTCCGTCCGACCGAAAACTTTAACATTGGTCATAACTTTTGCAATATTGAAGATAGCAACTTGATATTTGGCATGCATGTGTATCTCTGGAGCTGCACATTTTGAGTGGTGAAAGGTCAAGGTCATCCTTCAAGGTCAAAGGTAAATTAAAAAAAAATAAAAAATCAAAGCGGCGCAGTAAGGGGCATTGTGTTTCTGACAAACACATCTCTTGTTTTGTGCTAATGTTAAACACACATTACCAGTGTAGTCCCAAAGGTTTTTGACCCAATATGTTATGGCCCTTGTTACTACAGACCACAGGCAAGCTGATTTTCAAAGTGACTGATATGATTCATCACAGCAATTATATGCAACAAAGATGTTGTTTCAGATTGATCTTTATTTGTCAGACAATTGGATAGAGCGCTTGATTATTTGGTGATCGGTTACTTCAAATCCATTCACTATTTCTTTGGCTCACCAAAGCATATAGTCCTCATGGGGATACAACGTTGTTGTCAATCTGAGAGCGTGCGTTAACTTTTTCTTCTTATGACTTCTCCTGAACCGTAGAGCAGATTTTAACGAAACTTCACAGAAATGATAATGGGTGATCCTCTTTCAAAGTAGTTCAAATCGTTATTTCCATTGCATATATCAGGAACCAGAGCTTAAAATAAATTATAATAAAAAGGAAAACCTAAAAAATCTCTGAAAACCACAAGGCTCAGGAATTTATTTGGTGCGTAATTATCATCTAGTGGGTCGCTTTTTTCCCAATAATTTGATTTGAAAAATGGCCAGGCCCCTGGGTTCACACGATTTATAGACTAACTGAGCAAAGTAACTTCAAAAGATGGATGATATGATCACTATGCATCCTCGATTTGCATCTGGGGACACAATAAATATTGTAATGATCGTTTATAAAATTGAGACATGAATGTTCAGCAAATAATAAATACTTGTTAAGAGATGATCATATTTTAAATTAATACAACACTGAATTATCCATCAATATGCACCTTTCAACACGCCATTGAAAACAAACAAAGTGACTAGTAACACTGTATGCAACATTTACTTTTAAAATGATTTCAAATGGGATATTTCAACACTTTATTTACGTACCGCAAAAAAAAAGAATTGTTTTATTAATCTTACTTTTTGTGTAATGAAAGTTTTCCTAATGTGTCAGCTTACATATGTATATCAGTTATATGGTAACATTTATAGTATTTACTTGTCGTTGTACATTAACTTGCAGGCAAATAAACCATTATGAGAACACAGTGATTTAAAACACAACAGATGATTAAAAAACCTTTCAAATCAGTATTTATTTGTCAAATAGCAAAAACAAACTGTTATGGCATTAACACATGTGTACCGTAATAACTCCAACAGAAGCCGCACCTGTGTATAAGTGACTCCTTAGATATAAAATCAAAATTTATAAAGTTTATCTATTTCAAACAGTTACGCTGGCCGCATATGGCATAAGACCCATTTTCGCATGACGCGATTCATAATTTTTCTGAAATCCGTTCCAAAATATTTACAATAAATGTGGACATATTCCATGACCAGGGAAATTGTTTGTAAAAAAAGTGTGGTTTATATTTAAGAAATTACGGTACATTTTACAAAGCTTGTAAACATGATTACTAACATCATATATTGCACTACTTTAAGCAGTATATATTTTCGCGCTTATGAAAAAACAACAATAAAGCTGCAAAATCAAAGGAAAAGGTGACTGTGGCATAGTTTCTGTAACAAATGTCCAGAAAACAGTGTAGTACATGATCAGAAATTGGTAATTTTTCAAAGTAAAATTGGCTGTAATGTGAAATGGAAATTTTGTGGAAATATAGTGACTTGTGAAAAAGAAATGCAAATTTGTAGCAATTTCTTATTGGATGAAATTATATAATACATTTGTGTTCAAATCATATTTCTAATTGTTGTGATTTTTTTTTTATTGTTAACATTTCTGTACACTATTTTCATTTTCTTTTAAGTTTAATGTTCTTAATGTTGGTAGATCAATTCTCTTTTTCAGTTCAGAAAAAAATCCATATGTAGCATTTGGACTGGAAGTGATAATTGGCAGGTAAAGTAAAGTACTAGTATACTTTAAAGAAAATGTCAATCAGTGCTGCTCTACCCCATGCTGTGAGCAGCTTTGTTACATAAAGTGTAATGTACTTTAGTCCTTATAAGCAAGCCTCGCAGATTTTTTATTCTAAGCCTCACAGTTACCAGATTTATTAAAACTAGAGCTTTGTCACTAAGGTGACGAATACCCCCACATGCCGCATTGACACAGAATAGTTTGCATGTAAAAACGCACTAAGTGACCCCGTGACCTAGTTTTTGACCCGGCATGACCCATATTCGAACTTGACCTAGACATCATCTAGATACAACTTCTGACCAAGTTTGGTGTAGATCGGATGAAAACTACTCGAGTTAGAGAGCGGACAACCAATACGGACCGACCGACAGACAGACAAGCTCACTCCTATATACCCCCTAAACTTCGTTTGTGGGGGTATAACAACGATAGGGAAGGTAACCTACTATTTTTTCTCTCTCTAAGTATATATACATGTATATACAATATTTTATTAAGAACTCCTACACTACATCACAGTTTTGCCAACTTAAATTCACCCCCTTGGTGTTTCCTGCGAACAACTTCAGGGGGATGATTGCACAAAAGGTCAAGGGAGGAACATCTGCTCTACATACCTTAGGCTGACATTTAATAGTACAGGTACTCTTAACAAAGTCTTGAAATGATATACAATTAAAGCATTAAGACAGCCAAAATATGAAGGTCCTAACATGCTTATTTCAGATTAAATACTACAAGTTAAATTGTATGATTCAGTTTACAAAATGCAAGTTAACCCCCATGTATTGCTTCAAAAACCAAAGGCAGGGTTACTTTGCAGGGTTATCCCACAATATAATTATCCCGCATACAGAGAGTATAATATGGTTGGTGACTTCTGATGTTATGTGATATCAGAGGAGCCCGATATGGCGTACAAGCCTTTTAACATGCCATATTGGACGAGTTGGAAAATACATGATATCAAAACTCACCAACCATTATAACTTTTTTTTTTATGATGCCACTCATCAAAAACTAAAACAAAAGATGTGTTTGTCAGAAACACAATGCCCCCTAATGCGCCGCTTTGATTTTTTTTTTACCTTTGACCTTGAAGGATGACCTTGACCTTTCACCACTCAAAATGTGCAGCTTCATGAGATACACATGCATGCCAAATATGAAGTTGCTTTCTTCAATATTGCAAAAGTTATGACAAAACTTTAATATTTATTAAAGTTTTGGACAGACAGACAGAATGACAGACAGACAGGCCAAAAACAATATACCCCTTTTTTTTTAAAAGGGGGCATAAAAATAAATAAATAAAAATCCAGCAAACATTTATCACTTTACAGTACTGCACAATATACAAATGTACATGAGACACCATAGTGATGTCTACATGGAAAGATGTGTATTGAACAATACAGACACAACGTTGTTTCAGTTAAAATCATAAATAATTACTTTCCAGCACACATGTAATAAATAAATAAAAATCAATAAAAATTAAATTGAGTAAATGTTACTTGCATAATAAAAATCAAACAAGAATATCAGATGTAAACCTGAAACCTTTTTTGTTTTAAACACAGTACATATGGTTAATTAAGTCTTTGCATGTACATGTCTTTGTAAATTTACTGTATATACATATATTACGAAAAGAATAGTCATTGAAAAAAAAGAAAAAGAATATCAGTGAAACTTATAAATGCCCAATATGATTTGTCGATATATAGGTTGATTGTGTGGAAACAAGTTATTGTTTAAGGGGCAATAACTGCATGAAAACTCACTGGAGCGTCCATCAAATAGGAATGCTCCATATGATGTTTCATACACAAAAGGACCATTAGTGTCCAAAGCCTAACTGTTGAAATCATGCCTCATTCATTAACGCTTTTTAAAATTGTGTGTTATCAGGCAGTGGCATAATCGGACTTAAAAACATTTGGTCAGGGTCAACAATGTACTTGTTCACAAGTTGCATAATAAATATAAGGGTATAATGTTAGGTCTCACAATCAAAAGGCAGAGTAATCCCTTTTGTGGGCATATTGTAAAATGAGCCTCATTCTGGGAAAACTGGGCTTAATGCATGTGTGTAAAGTGTCATCCCAGATAGGCCTGCACAATCACCAAATGTTTATAAGGGACGACACTTTCTTCCTAGACTGGATTTTTCTTTAAAAGAGAGTTCTTTTAAAAGATTTTTTTTAACGAGCACATTCGTTGAAATGATATCCCCTGCCAAACTAGAGCTTTGTCACAGATACAAAGGGCCATAACTCCGTTATTAACAAATGGTGTACAATGCCATTTATCGTGCATCATTCTCTTATCCATATATATACTCATACCAAGTTTCAATGAAATCCGCAAAAGCACTTCCAAGATATGGCTCCGGTCACAAAAGTGCCGGACGGACAACGCCAAAACAATATCCCTCCGCCTTTGGCGGGGGATAATAAAAGCAGAAAGTGTCATCCTAGAGTAGCCTGTGCTAATCTGGGACAACACTTCACCCACTACAATAAGCCCAGTTTTCCCAGAATGCAGATAATATTGTAAGATCTCAAAATCCAAAGGCAGAGTTGTTCCCCTGTGAACCAAAGGCAGAGTTGTTCCCCTGTGAGAGGGTATTTAGCACGGTCTTGTGAGGTGTTCCGCTGGTCGAAGTCTTCATTCGTACGAATGTGGCCACAAACTGTTGCACTCCATCCAGATTGTGGTCCGCAAGATTCGCTAACAGAGTCTTCTTATGGTTCTGAAATACAGATTATAAATTATTTTTAAATTGAGCCTCACTCTGTAAAAAGGGGGTTTAATGCATGTGTGTTAAGTGTCATCATACATTAGCCGGTGCATTCTGCACAGGCTAATCAGGGACGACACTTTCCGCCTTAACTGGATTTTTGTCAAGAACAGTCTTCATTTAAACGAAAAATACAATAAAAGCAGACATTGTCTTCCCTGATTAGCCTGTGCGGACTGTGTTATAATGTTATAATTGGAACAGGTTTTTGAACCTTTGACTCTACCATTTTTAGAAATACAATTTTATACTCTTCAGTTTTACTTTGCAAGTCAAAATACTAATAAACAAACAAGAAAACAAGTGACATTTCTCAGAGATGTCAGCTTTTGGGTCCGTTTTCGCTCTTGACTTTTCGAGTCTAAGCAAAGCCCTGACAGAATCTAGTTTCATTTTTACTTTTACATTGTCAGGGCTTTCTTTCCTTCTTAGTAAATGGCTGTTTTGGAGAAGTTCATGAAGAAATAAGTGTCAGATGATTGTTATATCTCAAATTTATTTCAATTACATCTAACAAAATATAGAACTATAATTTATATGATTGTGTTCTTCTAATATGAATTATTATAAAGAGTTATATCAAATTAGTTTTCCCAAATCAGTGGACTTTTCGTGCGAACAAAAATCCCAATCCTGAAATTGCATTTTTTACAAAAATGGCCAGGAAACAACCTTACATTTATCATTTTTTCTACAGAGGATGTCAAAAAGCTGGTCTGCCTTTTGAGTAGAAACCTGTACCTTTAAAAAAGAACTTGATCATTTACTTAAGTTGCTTNTGGGGTGGAAAAAATCCCCCCCCCCCCCTTAGTGTGAACACTAAACATGCTTGAATACTCTGCAGATCCATTCAATTCAAAAAGAATATTTGAGCAATTGGGGCCAGGTAAGAGAAACTGGTCCTACCTTACCTTAAGTTCCATCAGATCCATGAAGGAGTCCTACAGGACGTACTGTGAGTAATTCCTAAATCCTTTAAACAAAAAATACCATAAAAGCGGACAGTGTCGTTCCTGATTAGCCAGTGCAGACTGCACAGGCTAATATGGGACGACAATTTACGCAGAAGCAATTTGCCATTGGCCCAACCTTGAGTTCGTTCAGATCCACAAAGGAGTCATGCAGGACATGCTGTGAGTACTTCAGGGTGAAGGGAAGTAGGGCAGGATGTCGTACCACAGACAGGCTCTCCCCAAGGGCCTTGTCCTCCAACTTGGAGTCGATGTCCGCGGGGTTGCAGTAGAACACTGACAGCTTGTCTGAAAGCGGTTGAACATGTCGTGNATAAAAAAAAAAATAAATAAAAAAAAAAAAAAAAAAAACATTTTTCAAGTAATGTTAAATACCAGTCGTGATATTTTAATCAATATAAACTAATAATTGTAAAAAAATACGGAATTTAGAACTTTTCTTTTTTCGTCATTCGTGGTTTACAGTCCCTTTAAATATAAAATTCCATAAAAGCAATAGTCTCATCTCAGATAAGCCTGTGTGGACTGCACAGGCTTATCTGGGATGACACTCTCCGCACATGCATTAAGCCCAGTTTTCCCAGATTGAGGCTTAATTAATTGCAAGATATACTCACCATCTGTCGTGTAAGCTTTCAGGCGCCAAATGCAGTTGCAAACGTCTCTGATAATCTGGTTACAATGTCGAATCATCGGAAGTTCTTCTGGTCCCATCAACTTCTTGCTCTTTATGGAGCTAAAACTCTCCTTGTATCTGAAAAAATATGTTAAATACGTTATATATGTAGTTAAAAAAATAATTATATGTTTTTCACACAAGAAATTAGGAACAGAATAATGTAACAATTGTTGCAATTATTAAACTAGGCATGATATTATGTGGTCACCATGTATTTACCTCATCAATGTGACATACTTACAAAACATGCTTATTTCGTGTTTATATTAATTGATCTTTCTTTGAAATGATGTATGTTTAGTATTTACTTCAAACCTTCATCAATGTGACATTCTTGCAAAAACATATTTATTTGCTGTTTATATTAATTGATCTTACTTGGAAATGACGTACTGTATGTTTTGTATTTACTTTAAACGCATGTTGTTATTGTCTATATGTATGCTAATGACAACGAGTTTTATATGCTTAAGTCAAAACACACTGTTGTGTTCTGAGACATATGTAGGATTTTAAAGGAACTTGTTGTTCACAGTTTGGTGAAATGAAGATTTTCAGGGAAACTAGAGCTATGTTTGTCAGAAAAACAATGCCCCTTACTGCGCCTGGAAAACAAAAGAGCTTTTCCACACTTTTTCTTGTTTTTGTTAAATCAACAATACATACAGACAAAAGCGTGCTTAATGCCTCCCACTATGTGCAGGCATAAAAACAATTGACGTCAAAATCAAACACCCACGCGTTTGCCCCCTTGCATTGTTACAGGCAGAGTTTCAGATCTAATCTGCAAATTACTTCCCACAGACTGGTGATACGTTTTCCCCAAGCATTGCCCCCTGAGTTTCATAACTGTTTACCACTAAGATACGTATTTTGACGCAGTTGTAGTCCCTTAGAAAATTAAATTAAATTTAAGGCCTTTCTAACTACTGTAATAATTCCTTGTTTTCGGGCACTAAAAATTAATAATAAAAAAAAAAAGTGTCCAAAAATCCAGATATGAAAAATATTCAAAAATTACAGGTGTCCGAAAATTAAGAGACAGAAAATTAAGTTGTCGGAAAACTTAGAGACACTAAAAATATTGCATTAACGCTCCGATACGGGTACACAATATGTATAGGGCCCATTTAATTAACGACTCATATCACGTGCTTGTAAAATACCACGCCGTATAGTATGAAATACTTGTGTATATGTTTGCTCTGTATTTAAAATAATTTCACATGCTTTATTTTTTTACAGAAAGAAACTCCAAGGCTGTACTTTGAACAACGTGATCAAAGATGAGCTTGTGATTTACCGTCACTCGCTAGTATGAACCTGTAATTAATGCATTTTTTGTGTGTGGCAAACTATGTTTTCTTTGTTTGTTCATAAGTCCTCTTCTAATATTAAACTGTAAAACATAACGCTTCCTTAATATGATATCATACCAAAAGCTGTCGGGTGAAATCATTGTTTATTACCCGTATACATGGTTATTTACCCAAAAATGCAAATGCAATGGTCAAATGCCTTAAGGCATTCATCTGCCAGGTTTTATGACCTTAATATGGTCGTAAAAATGCATGATCAAAGTGTCACCTGATAAGCGAAAACAGGGTAGACATCTGGTAAATAAGCGCTGAGTCACATAAAATAATATTTTGGCTAAAAAAGGGGGTGAAAACTTAAGAGTAATTACGATAGATTCAAGTTTTAAAGGCTTCATTTCCAACCATTAGGTACTGATTAGCAGCAAACAGCATACAACCTGAACAGACTGCGAATTTCTCGCAGGCTGTTCTGGTTTTATGTTGGTTGCAAAAAGCCATTTTATTTTTGCTTCTTAGGGGTTAAGGTTTAACCCAGGAGACTCGTTCTGGGCAAACTGGGCTTACTGCATGTGCCTAAAGTGTCGTCTCAGATTAGCCTGTGCATTCTGCACAGGCTTATCAGGGACAACACTTTTCATTAAGAGGAAACATCCCCCAGACAAAAACACCCATTTAATCGGAAAGTGTAGTCCATAGTGTCCGCACAGGCTAATCTGGGATGACACTTAACGCAAATGCAAAAAGGTTAACTAACCTGCAAATGATCTCACACAGCCTGGCCACGGTGTTGGCGTTCCTACTTATCATCAACCTCTCAAACAGCCTCGTCTCCACAAACACAACAAACGGCAAATTGAACTTCACGTGTAGACTGCTCACCTGTCAACACACAAACAAACAACGTGCAAAGTGCACGAAAACTAAACTGTTTCTTCTTTTTTTGACTTACTTTTCTGCATTACTGGGCCCGTATTCACCAACCGATTCACATGCACAACGCCCACGAAAACTAAACTGAAATTTCTTTTCTTGACTTACTTTTCTGCATTACAGCCCACATGTAAAGCATACACGCTCCACACCAGACACTAAAATACCACTGATGTTCTCGTGCACAGGTCTCCTGAGTCATGCACAATCCCCCATACTGAACTACATTTTTTGGGGTCAAAAGCCATTGGTACAAATCCTGGTGCACTTGCTAAAAAAAAACACTCTAACATAAAGATGATCAATCTTTTACGTAAAGGCCTTGTTTTCCAAATAAACACATGCTCATCTAAAGATATACATAAACAATTCTTCATATAGAAACAAGAGATGTGTTTGTCAGAAACACAATGCCCCCTACTGCGCCACTTTGATTTTTTGATTTTTTTATCTTGAAGGATGACTTGACCTTTCACCACTCAAAATGTGCAGCTCCATGAGATACACATGCATGCTAAATATCAAGTTGCTATGATCAATATTGCAAAAGTTATGACAAAACTTTAACCAAGATTGAAGTTTTGGGACAGAATGACAGACAGGCCAAAAACAATATACCCCCTTTTTTTAAAAAGGGGGCATAAAAATCTGAAAACTTTAAAGTGTTTCAAAGACTATAATAGTGTTCTATTGCCAATTAATCAATAAATTAATATCACTTTCAGTGCACATTTTTTCATTATTTGAAATCATTTTTCTTACTGGATTGCCCACTGCTTTGAAAAAAACAACAAATAACTGAATAATTCTTCTGGCTAATACAAGTACATACCAGTTCCAAGAAGTCGAGGACACAGGTCTCAAAGAGTGGGTGAAACTTTGTCTCCACACATCCCGCCAGTAACATCTTGCACACATACTGGATGAACCGCGTGAGGGCTTCCTGCTTGGAGAAGACTTCCTCGTCTTGGTGGAACATGTGGACCCTGAGGAAGAATGCTTGGCTTTTTTTCTTGATTTGGGGAAAGGGCCTGTTCTTCTATTTTTGGGAAAAAATAATTGACAAAACTGAGAAAGGGGATTTTTTTCCCCCAAAGTAAGCTTAACATTTGAGCAACAATCGCATCATTTTGAATAAATTCTCTTTGGGGAAGGGGCCTTTCTCTTGGGGGAAAGGGGCCTATTTAAGGCCCTTGCTTAAGAAGGAAAAAAAGCCCTGGAATGATATTATCATCAGGGCCCTCATGTCTTTCAAATTCTCGAGTCTGTTTAAACCCTTTACCAGAGCACGGCTTATTTTTTTCTCTTTTTTTTCTTACTTTTCTATATTACATGTCTTTCACCGGAGATGTTAAGTATAGGTGCAGTATACTACAGCAAACATTAAAATACCACATGTGGTCTATGGAAAAGGAAGTCTCTTGAATCTTGGTCAATCCCCGATACTAAACAAGTCTTAGGGTCATTAGCCATTGGAAGGAATCCTGGTGCACTTGCTACCACTCAGATAAGCACTTTTGACGCATGTGTAGTCCCTTAGAAAATGTAAGACCTTTCTTACTAGATTCAAGTTTTAAAGGTTTCATTTCCAAGCCTAAGATACTGATGAGCAGCAAATAGCATAAAACCTGAACAGACTGTGAATTACTCGCAGGCTATTCTGGTTTTATGCTGGTTGCATATAGCCATTTTCACTTTGCTTTTGAGTGGAAAAAGGGTTAAGTATGTTTTAAGAATAACCAGCATAGTCATTTCTTTGAAGGATTTTCATTGAAAGTTGATGCCTGTGTACATAATAGTATTCTTGATCTTTTACTTCACATGTAATTTGTATTTAACAATTATTTTCTTTTACAGTTGAATACTTATAAATTAAAAAAAATCTATATCTAGAACTATCAATTGAGTCATACAGAAATTTCCAGACAAAATTTAAGCATTTTTTAAGGTCAAAAAGCAAAATTCAAGCACTTTTTGTAAAGCAACTGATTTTGTTTAGTTTACGTAAGACATCATGTAAAAAATTCTATTGTTTTAAGATATACATTTTAAAGGAAAAATCCTTACCTAAAATCAGGTAACAGTATGGATAGATACGTCTCGAGTTTCCACTTATATGATTGGGACTTATGTTTACATTTAAACAGTTTTTAACATAACCATTTGTATATAGTGCATCTGGACCAACCAGTGTTTTTTTTCACCTTTAAGGGAATGGTGGCGGGGCCCGTCCAAAGGGGAAAACAGCGTCGTTTTTTTGGAAAAGGGGAATTCAAAATTTACACTTTTATATTTTATGATATTTATACTATGAATACAAATGTATGTATGAATGTAATATTCACAGCTGAATGTCTCTGTCCTTTTTCTTAAATATATCAATGATATTTTCATCATCAGTTTCAGACAGTTCAACCTTCATGCACAGTCTCAGCAGGCTATCCAGTGTTCCCTCCTTGAGTTTGTTCCTGGATGGTTTGCAGAGACTGTTTGGATTTATTAAATTGATAAAATTGAAAATTTGAGAATTTTTTATGAACAAAATGGACCAAATTGGATTTTTGTATCAACAAATATTGACACAACAGACCTTTTCCTGGCCATTTTGGGAAAAAATGAAATTCGCATGAAAAGTCCACCCTATTCGGGAAAAAATAAATTTAATATAACTCTTTATGATAATTCAAAATCATATTAATTATTTTTATAAATACTTTGTAATGTTAGATGTTTATGATATAATAATCATAATAATCATTAGACACTTCATTTTTTTTTTTTTTTTTTTTTTTTTTTTTTTTTTTTTTTTTTTTTTTTTTTTTTTTTTTTTTTTTTTTTTTTTTTTTTTTTTTTTTTTTTTTTTTTTTTTTTTTTTTTTTTTTTTTTTTTTTTTTTTTTTTTTTTTTTTTTTTTTTTTTTTTTTTTTTTTTTTTTTTTTTTTTTTTTTTTTTTTTTTTTTTTTTTTTTTTTTTTTTTTTTTTTTTTTTTTTTTTTTTTTTTTTTTTTTTTTTTTTTTTTTTTTTTTTTTTTTTTTTTTTTTTTTTTTTTTTTTTTTTTTTTTTTTTTTTTTTTTTTTTTTTTTTTTTTTTTTTTTTTTTTTTTTTTTTTTTTTTTTTTTTTTTTTTTTTTTTTTTTTTTTTTTTTTTTTTTTTTTTTTTTTTTTTTTTTTTTTTTTTTTTTTTTTTTTTTTTTTTTTTTTTTTTTTTTTTTTTTTTTTTTTTTTTTTTTTTTTTTTTTTTTTTTTTTTTTTTTTTTTTTTTTTTTTTTTTTTTTTTTTTTTTTTTTTTTTTTTTTTTTTTTTTTTTTTTTTTTTTTTTTTTTTTTTTTTTTTTTTTTTTTTTTTTTTTTTTTTTTTTTTTTTTTTTTTTTTTTTTTTTTTTTTTTTTTTTTTTTTTTTTTTTTTTTTTTTTTTTTTTTTTTTTTTTTTTTTTTTTTTTTTTTTTTTTTTTTTTTTTTTTTTTTTTTTTTTTTTTTTTTTTTTTTTTTTTTTTTTTTTTTTTTTTTTTTTTTTTTTTTTTTTTTTTTTTTTTTTTTTTTTTTTTTTTTTTTTTTTTTTTTTTTTTTTTTTTTTTTTTTTTTTTTTTTTTTTTTTTTTTTTTTTTTTTTTTTTTTTTTTTTTTTTTTTTTTTTTTTTTTTTTTTTTTTTTTTTTTTTTTTTTTTTTTTTTTTTTTTTTTTTTTTTTTTTTTTTTTTTTTTTTTTTTTTTTTTTTTTTTTTTTTTTTTTTTTTTTTTTTTTTTTTTTTTTTTTTTTTTTTTTTTTTTTTTTTTTTTTTTTTTTTTTTTTTTTTTTTTTTTTTTTTTTTTTTTTTTTTTTTTTTTTTTTTTTTTTTTTTTTTTTTTTTTTTTTTTTTTTTTTTTTTTTTTTTTTTTTTTTTTTTTTTTTTTTTTTTTTTTTTTTTTTTTTTTTTTTTTTTTTTTTTTTTTTTTTTTTTTTTTTTTTTTTTTTTTTTTTTTTTTTTTTTTTTTTTTTTTTTTTTTTTTTTTTTTTTTTTTTTTTTTTTTTTTTTTTTTTTTTTTTTTTTTTTTTTTTTTTTTTTTTTTTTTTTTTTTTTTTTTTTTTTTTTTTTTTTTTTTTTTTTTTTTTTTTTTTTTTTTTTTTTTTTTTTTTTTTTTTTTTTTTTTTTTTTTTTTTTTTTTTTTTTTTTTTTTTTTTTTTTTTTTTTTTTTTTTTTTTTTTTTTTTTTTTTTTTTTTTTTTTTTTTTTTTTTTTTTTTTTTTTTTTTTTTTTTTTTTTTTTTTTTTTTTTTTTTTTTTTTTTTTTTTTTTTTTTTTTTTTTTTTTTTTTTTTTTTTTTTTTTTTTTTTTTTTTTTTTTTTTTTTTTTTTTTTTTTTTTTTTTTTTTTTTTTTTTTTTTTTTTTTTTTTTTTTTTTTTTTTTTTTTTTTTTTTTTTTTTTTTTTTTTTTTTTTTTTTTTTTTTTTTTTTTTTTTTTTTTTTTTTTTTTTTTTTTTTTTTTTTTTTTTTTTTTTTTTTTTTTTTTTTTTTTTTTTTTTTTTTTTTTTTTTTTTTTTTTTTTTTTTTTTTTTTTTTTTTTTTTTTTTTTTTTTTTTTTTTTTTTTTTTTTTTTTTTTTTTTTTTTTTTTTTTTTTTTTTTTTTTTTTTTTTTTTTTTTTTTTTTTTTTTTTTTTTTTTTTTTTTTTTTTTTTTTTTTTTTTTTTTTTTTTTTTTTTTTTTTTTTTTTTTTTTTTTTTTTTTTTTTTTTTTTTTTTTTTTTTTTTTTTTTTTTTTTTTTTTTTTTTTTTTTTTTTTTTTTTTTTTTTTTTTTTTTTTTTTTTTTTTTTTTTTTTTTTTTTTTTTTTTTTTTTTTTTTTTTTTTTTTTTTTTTTTTTTTTTTTTTTTTTTTTTTTTTTTTTTTTTTTTTTTTTTTTTTTTTTTTTTTTTTTTTTTTTTTTTTTTTTTTTTTTTTTTTTTTTTTTTTTTTTTTTTTTTTTTTTTTTTTTTTTTTTTTTTTTTTTTTTTTTTTTTTTTTTTTTTTTTTTTTTTTTTTTTTTTTTTTTTTTTTTTTTTTTTTTTTTTTTTTTTTTTTTTTTTTTTTTTTTTTTTTTTTTTTTTTTTTTTTTTTTTTTTTTTTTTTTTTTTTTTTTTTTTTTTTTTNCAGGGTTTTCCACAGGCCATTTAACCGTCCCTCCCCGGGGCGCTTGAATTTCGAAATCAGAGTCCGCGGGGCGCCTGAAAATTTTCCGATCAGTGTATATTTTTCAGTTACTGCAACTAGCAACTCTTAAGATCAAAGCGATATCGACTTTGCCGAAAATTGTGAGAGCTGATTTACGACCCTCTGTCAATTACGTCACGTATCTCTTTACCCAACTAAAGCCCGCCTAAAGGCGGAGCATCGCTGTTTTGGAAAATCAATATTGGCCAATGAAAGCGCGCGCTTTGAATGAGTGACCGCACTCAAGGCAGGCACTACCTGTAATTAAATCATGCAGACGACTCGTGACGTACAGGCCACAGAAATCTTGGTCAGTTTCTTAGAAAACTGATGATGGCAAACGGCGGTAATCCTCGTGGAAGTTGTTCATTTCATGCATAATACTGCAAAACATTAACTCGACTCGTAAAGCGTTTTAACAAATTATCGTTGAATTCATAACGCAACTGTTAATGTGTTGTTGAAATCTCAAATGAGCATAATTAAATTTGTAATCCGAAACCCACCCCCGAATGTTAATGTCAACACGTTAGTAATCCGAAATACACTTCCGAAGGTAAATTTAAACTCGACGTTAACCGATTCTTGCTTCTTATAACAGTGATAATTTATTTTGTGTTGACCTTTGTCTCGGCGCGAAAAGTGTGCAGCATGTACAACGTCGCGTCATTTGCATAGAAAGCGTGCGTGTATTGAGTGTTGTATAAACAAGCACACATCTGATCACGTCAGGGGATTAACGCATGTTCAGTGGCAATATTTATTCAAATCTATAAATAGACACTTATGCCGAAATTTATTTGATACTTTTGATACTTTAGAAAAATGGCAAAGTTTGTTTTAAAGAAATTATTGAGAATTTATATCGTCAATATTTACCAGAAAGTGCTTTAAAAATGGAATTTAAGGGATTATCGGGTAATGAAAAGAAACTTGAAGAGTAGTAAGTATGCAGTAATAGAATCGGGTTGATACGGATGTATTGGCGAATCGTTCAAGTCTGGATTCAAGTATCTATGCGGGAAAGTTTTAAAACAATAAAAACATGTATCCTTATAAATGACTTTTATAGCTGGTGGGGTTTTCTTGAAGAGTCATAACATAGCGCACAAATTACGTCTTTTGACGCTGTTTTTCTAAGAGTTATAACGAACCACAGAACGTCAATTGACACGTTAAATAAAAAAAAAAATCAACGTCGGGAGGGGACACCCCTCCCGCAACCACCCCCGATCGGCCCGGGGCGCCTGAATATATTCCTGTGGAAGGCACTGCTGTGTACACTCATATTTCCATATAAATCAAACAATCTTACAGTGATAAAGGTGAGTTTAATGTAATAACACCAACCTGAATAAAATCTTCAAACTCTCTGAGCAACTTTAGAAGGGTGGTAACACGCTCTTTATTCTTCTCTGTCTTTGGCTGCATAATTTCTAATAAAGAGAAAGCAAACTCACTTTTTTTTATAAAAGGTACCATGGGAATTCCTCATCTCAGAAAATTACATAAATTGAGCCATGTCAGGCGAAAATTTGTCATCTGCCGTATGCAGCAAGCATTAGCTTTAGACCAGCCTGCGTATACGCGCAGTCTGCTAGGGATCTACCCTGTCACGCTATTAAGTCACACTGGTAACATGAGCAGACAAGGTGCACTTCGAAAACAGCCGAGCTAAAAATTATGGTCTAGTTGTTATATAGAAGAACATTTTTACAGTTATTAAATCCCATTGCTGTTTCAGGGAAGATTTTTTTTTTTTTTTTTATCTTTATCTCTAGTGACCAACATATGCAGTGCACCAGAACGATTTAAACAACTCTGAAAGAGGGCCCCGCAAGGATCATTCCTGTGAAGTTTCATGAAAATCTGCCAAGCAATTTCGGAGATGTTGTTTGAATAAAAATGTTCTGAAGTCGGATGACACACCACAGACGATACATGACAAGCAAAAGGAGACCATAAAAGCTCACCCTGAGCCCTTTGTGCACAGGTAACCTAAAAATGACTTAGAACTGACTTGGAATGAAACCTCTTTTACATACAAAATTAACTTAAGAGGAACAAGTTAAGATATAATTCAAATACAAGGAAAACTGTACCTTCGTGTAAAGTCTCTGAGATCCAGAATTCAAATCTAGTAGCGGCTGTTGGATCTCGCGTGTAGGACATCATGTGCTTCAAAGCTTGAGACCGCAACACCGCCCCTATCTGGCTGGGAAACTGTGCACAGTACAAGAAACATTGGCAAAATGCATAAAATGCCAACTATACGAGCCTTGTTATGCAAGTAATTTCAGTTGGACGCTGCATTTATTGACCTAAATTGGTTAGAATCAATATAACAGAAAGCTTTCCAATGTTTCAATAAAAAAGTTTGTAAGCTTTTGATGTTAAGCTCACAATTTAAAGTAAAGTAAACAAAACTCATTGGATTTCATTAACACCATTTATCTGAAATTATGTCAAAACAATATACAACTTAAAAAAAGAAAAAAGAACATTCATTGAAGATTACAAATAACCCCAAAATGGCTCACTTCAAGCAGGTGTAAAACTTGAGTTTTAGTAAAATAAATCTCAAAATATTGTTGTTCACTACTGCACATTGATCACACGCAAAGAAAAAACTTCACATTGATTTATTTAATCAATTGCATAAGTTTAAGGGCAAATAACTCTGCAACAAATACATAGACATACACAACGAGAGATGCGTTTGTCAGAAACACAATGCCCCCTACTGCGCCGCTTTGAAAAATCAAAGCGCTGAAGGCACTGAAGTTGTTCGCTGTTGTCGTCCTTGATTAGCTTGTGCGCATTGCACAGGCTAATCAGTGTGCACAGGCTAATCTTATTTGACATGCATTAAGCCCCGTTTTCCTTGAAAGCAGCGAATATGTACAAATTTCAATGATAAACACTAGACTGGCCAATGTCGTCTTACAAGCTGGTTAATACACTCACTGCAGGAGTAGAGCAGACGCTCCTAAGCCATGTAACAGTTTGTCGTCTGCAGTGCAGACAGGCAGCGGTAATCGTTCCTAGCATAGTGAGTTACGGTTCTTAGCGTAGCTAAGGCTTCTAAGCACATATGATACTGATTTGTAAAACATGCTCTGTAACGCTCACAACTAAAAATAAAAAAATCTATAAAAATAAAAAAATATTCAAAACCTAAACGCAAAACCTTAAGCAAAACCTAAACGCAAAGTGTGACGGAATTTCAAACAGACGGACGGACAGTGCGATCACTATATGCCCACTTTCGGGGGCATAAAAATAACATCCTACACTTCTACATAGTATATACAACGTATCCATAGAGTTTCATGTTGATAGGCAGAAAACTAAGGGACAAGTTTGAGACACAAAGTACACAAAGTCATGTGCAGCATGGTAAACCAACTGACCGACACACAGGGTGAGTCCAGTATTCTCTGCACTAACTTCGTTTGCGGAGGTTAAATAAGACATCCCATAGAAGCATTGTAATTACTGATTCAGTAATTACAGTGATATTAAGAGCAAAAACACCAAAAATGTCAACAAAATTAACAACAACAAGAAACTTATTAATAAATTCCCCGTTTTTACCTCTAGTGATTCAATATTGTCCAAGATATCCTGAAAACATCGCACCAGTATGAACGGTATAGTTTTCACACCAAGTATGTTGCCCTGCTGATCCCGTCGATAGTTGGACCTTGTAGCCAGGGAGTTGATGATGGGGATCGGGTCTATCTTCCGCCGTTTACGAGACTGACATGAAGTAAATAATCTCTTAAATGTCTAAACTTTTGATCTGACATGTCATGCACTGAATCAAAACTGAACTAGTGTAATGTCTTTAAATTGTAAATATGCACATGTAAACAATATATGGATGCTGAATATCAAGTTTCATTCATAAAATTCGGATCATTAGTATCTGGTACCTCGCGCAGAAATGAAAAGTGTGATGCACGGAAGGATGGGGATTATTTATAATCAGCACACAAATTATGAGGACGGGCCCAAAATCAAACCCGCAATCCTGGGATCTGCATTCCAGAACTATACTAACTGAGCCCAGTCCATTTTCATTTTCATTTTCATTTTCAAATTTGCTACAGTTGTTCCCTCTAACTGGCACTTGATAGGTCAATGTCAGCTTGGGTACTACTTAAAAGTATACTACAAGGTACCCCGTGTATGGAAAATATACTAAAACAGGGGTGTGATTGAGGCGAAGTCAGAGGGGAGGAAAATTC